>BHDV01054862.1:155784-182495 GCA_005406045.1 Adoxophyes honmai | reverse complement strand
AAAAGAAAGGTATCCCGGTACTTTTAAATCAAAAGTCTGCTCATTCATTGTCTCAGGCGGAACAAAGTTCGCCGGGTCAGCTAGTTTAAGATAAACATCAGATAGGTATGCTTTAGGCGACAAGCTAGCATCCTATCACTATAGTACCTATTAACTTAAAACCTAAAATAATTAAAATATGCTAAGAGTGGCCGTGAAACATGAAATGGTTTTGGTTTTGAGGTTTTGACTATGTAGCCCTTCGTGTACTCTGCCTACTTCATTTGGGAGCACAAGCGTGATTTAGTATGTACAGATTGTACAGTCAAGGAAATTGATGTGCCACTTTGAACCTTTTCACAATGAGTTTCATATTGCTTTGATGAGTAGATAGTATTGTACATGTCACAGGGTCCAAAGTGGCACAGTTATCAAATTCTTTGACTGGATGTAATCCTCACGCGAGATGAGGCTGCCGCAACGAACCACGACGCAGCCAAAACAACGCCCAAACAAAACCCAATCTTATCCCAGAGATTTACAGCCTGGTCCAAAAACAGCCAAAAGTCACGATATCCATAACGAAAGTCATTTCGCGGGATTCCAAACATAATTTCGGACGCATTAAAGATGGCGATGGCCCGTGAAATTTCGTTGCAACTACACGACATTAGAAGTTGATTTATGGGTTGTGACTTGTGAGGTTCGATTCCGGGCCGTGTTATAGCCGCCGTTAATGGTATTTAGGATGTACACTCGGCTTCAGATTGTTGTATTTTCCAGACTTTTTTAAGTAAACGTCCCTGTGCTCGACACTGACCCTGCAACACTGACACTGGCACTTGCAACTTTCAACATTGTCATAGTAAGACAGGGTGGCAGATGAGTGTCAACGACTGGGCGTTGAGGCGTTGAGCATTGGTACATTTACCTTAGTGCTTTTGCCAAGAGGAGGTGGCGAGACGATCTGAAATAAGTGCACTTTAATACATACATCACGCCTACATTTACAAATGGTAGCGTCGTAGCTGCTTTTAGATAAATTTTTGGTTAAAACTATGATGAAAGAGGTATAATAGCGACAGGTTGCTAGCCTGTTGCCTAAAGCATACCTTTAGATTTTTATTTCCTTAGTTGTCTCTTACGATATTCACGGAAAGAAAGGAGAGGTGTCGCATATAGGTACAACATCTTTTTGTTTTACTATGATTTTTAACTCAAGCTTACTTTGATAGCAGTGTTTTTTCAACTTGAATCAAAACAGAAACATAGGTAAGTTTAGGATATAGTCTAGTTTTCATCGGGCTAAAGAGTTAAAATACGCAGAAATAGGAGCCCCGAGTAGGCGGAGCTCCGTTGATACTGTTTCTATATCGATTGTAATTCTTTGAAAAATCTATTATTTATGAGGTTGACTGTACCTGATTTTGTTTTCATTATTGCTTCGTAATAAAATTGGACCAAACTCTTTTCAAGACAGTGACATATTATAAACTACGTATAGTAATGCCAAAGTTACAAATCAAAGATTTAAATTTTACTACTCTAAATCAAATTCGTAGTGGCTATTGTATTAATATGGGCATTACAGCACTGCAAGTCGGCTTAAGATCTATTATTTTCTAAATCTATGGTTTAATAATCTGTGGCCCAAAACCTAACGTTACAAATTCAAAAACAAATTCGAAGTTCGAATTCAAAAAATCCTAGTACCCTAAATAGCCTAAGATCCCGCCATACAACGACCTTCACCGAGCTGGTTAATGGATCAAACCCATTTTTTATTTAATTTAATATATCAAAGAATATATTGCATATGGGTTGCCTAGCAAATTTCAATGTTTGCTGAGCTGACAAATGTACTATGGCTGTCCACAATATATACATATAGGTACTTGGCAAGATTTTAAGTGATGGGGGTATAAGGTGCACCCATCGCTTATTACCTGGAAAAAGAAAAGCGCAAACTTACCCCCATTTCAAACTAATTATCCAATTGAACGAAAATGAGGCTGAAAGAGCTAACTTGCCCAGTGCCTAAGTTGCGAATTAAAAGTAAAAAAACTACAAAAAAATCCATACTTATTCCAAATTCAAAAGTGACTTCGAAGTTCGAAGTTCGAACAGCGCCTTGGGCAAAGTCGCATCACTCCGTCGTTTCGGAAACCAGTACTAACATCTCACCCGAGAGCGTTCACCCCTGACCCCGGCTGGTCATCTGTCGGCTGTCTCGCTCGCACGAGCGCGGGGCCGCATAAGTCCGTCCCTCTCTCCGACCGCGCACGATTCGATCGGAGCGTTTGGATCCGTGTGTCCTCAGAATTGCGGGGAATCTCTGAAGGATGTTTCACGAGTTGTGGAATTTCGGGAATTAAGGTATTATTAGGTTTTCGGATTTAGAATAACACCTCTCCATTTCTTCCGTCGCTGTCGTAAGAGGCGACTAGGTATATTTTTGGCGATAGGCTAGCAACCTGTGACTATTGTACCAGCAAACTTTAAACCTAATAACATAATTTTAAACAAAAAAAAACCGACTTCAAATTAGCTTTATCCTGAAAGGAAACTTCTGTTTATGTGCATATTTACCAAAGGTCAAGTAGGTATACGTAGCTCTCAGCCCGTTGATTTTATTTCATTTTAAGGATAATTCAAAAACTACTAGTTAGTTCTTGATGAAATTAAAATGGGACCAATGGGAAGCCATTTGCTATCGAACACAAAAAGAACCATCGAAATCGGTCCACCCGTTTAGAAGTTCTGAGGTAACATACATAAAAAATGATAAAAAAAAATACAGCCGAATTGAATACCTCCTTTTTTGAAGTCGGTTAAAAAATAAGAAGTGGGCACGAATCGGGAAATAGTCATGGATTTGTCTATGTAGCGTTTAGTGAGCCCTGCCTACCCTATTTGGAAACACAGACGTGATGTATGTACATATATAGTATGTAGGCATGTATTGTCTTTATGTCTTTTATTACGAATTAGCTTTCTGCCCGCGGCTTCGCCCGCGTGGAACTACACTTTTGTTTTCCCTCGGGAATATTTTTTATTTCCGGGATAAAAGTATCCTATTATTTAATCCGGACTTCTAACTTTAACTTTATGTCTGCAAAATTTCAAAGCAATCGGTTCAGTAGTTACGGCGTGAAAGCGGAACAAACAAACAAACAAACTCACTTTCCGATTTATAATATTAATATTAATATTATAGTATGGATCAGTCACGTCATATAATTATAGATGTAGGTTCCTTTTTACCACAAAATGCGTATGACCCGAGTTGTGAGCCGGGTTGTATGATGCGCGCAGACCTGCGCGGGGGCACGCCGCGCACTGCACCGGGCATACATCACATACACACATACTTATATGTTGTATGACTAGAGCCTAGTAAACAGAGACACGTAATACACAAACATCACCCAATAAAAACATACATACATACGTAAGTCACGTCTGTTTTCCTAATTGAGGTAGGCAGAGCACACGAAACGCTATTTAAACAAATCCATGACCATTTCTCGTTTTGCAGCCATTTCCGACATATTTTTAAGGTATATAACAACATATATTACGGAATGGGAACTTCACACACATCATTGAATCGGTTCATCGCTGTATTGCAAGTTGTACAAAACCATGACTATTTCACATTTTATAGCCACTTCTGGTATATTTTTAAATTCCTACGCAATGTTTCGTGCAATCTGCCTATATCGATGGGCCCTATGTATAAGGGCCAAAGTGATTTTTTTCAATTTTGCTTTTTTTACATTTTAGGCATCTATAAAGTATGTACTTTAATCCTGGATTTAAAAAAAACCATTTTTTTCATTATTCTACAAGTTTTTGCCGTACCATAAGGGCCTAACTGAGCGTAATTTTAACGTATAAGGGCCTAACGTACGTTTGATACTTTTACGCGGTAAATTCCCAGCGGTATATTTTGGTATATTTTAAACCTATGTTTTAAGTCAAATGTAGTCAGAACATCTATTTTTTATGTATTCTGTAAAATATTGTGATGTTTGCTATTAGAGGCCAATCTGGTAGATAGGCCCCTATACGTGTAATATTATGGTAAACACCACTTAGGCCGAAGTTATTATTTTAATATTATGGTATTTTTTAGTATGTTCAGTGGGCAAATTATGTTGTTTTTGCTTCTCTGCTACTTTTTGAGGCTAGTGAAATATTAGAAAATTCCGAATTACGCAAATTAAATAAAATATCCAGCTCTTCAATCTCGCTCGTACTCTCACGTTAGTACTCGAGAACGGCTGAGCCGATTTAGCTTATATTGGTTTTGAAATGTTTGTTGTCGTTCAGGGAAGATTTACACGCTGAGTAAACTTAGAAATCTTGCAAAATAAAACTTGCCAAAGCGATATTAAAATCTCACACACCTCGAAAATGAAAATAATAATTTTCTTCTCGAGAGAACCTAATCAAACAAACCGAATGTTACCACATAATTATTACTATGCAGGACTAAATCACCTAAGAGTATAATTTTAATTTAATTATTTCGGCCGCGTTGCAGCGACCGTGATCATGAGTAGACTGAAGTAGGGCATCACATTAGTTTTGCAGCTCGGGTTCTTCGAATTACCCGCTCATGATTTTTAACAGTAGGTACCGATCCCTCGAACTAGTCGCGTTTTATTAAAATTATCAACCGTCACCCAATCACACCGACAAACAACACTAACAATGTCAGATGCTCTCTCTGAATATTCATCTCTATAGTAACCTCATAAATTAGACAGTATGATATCGACGGTGATGGACATTTGAAATTTCCACTTTCGATATTGTTGAACGAGTTTGATGAAGTTTTACAATACTTAAATGGTAGTATGTACTGTTAACAATACAGTAACTAATATTAACACCGATGACAACAGAGTGGGATATTGTTGGATAGAGTCAAAATTTTACTGTGTCAATTTCTATTAGCACTGACAACAACATCAAAGATACTCCTATTATTTCACCTGATGGCAGTATTATTTTGGCAAAGAAGCTATACCTTCCATGGCTTATGTATCTTAATTTTACCTCAATCTTTGCAAACATTCATAGGATGAACCCTACACGCCGGTAAAATCCAGAAAGTAAAAGTATTTGAAAAAAGGGACAAAGAGAGATTGCGCGAGCAATACAGTCAAGAATGGATAGGTTCTAAAAGTAAAGGGATCAAAATTCCGGTAAACCTTAGTGCAGCAGAGATGAAAAACAGGGGCAAGAAAAGAGTTTTGGTGAGCTGTGGAAAATTCAAACAAACTTAAGTATTTTAATAAGATAGACGTAAACATAAGGGAACAGATTGAGTTTTACAATATAATATACTATTCCTACTGCCCCTTAAAGTGACTATTGATAAAAACAGAACTAGTAAAATTTTATTGATTATTCTATTTTAAGCATATATACCTATAATTACAAGTAATTACATTTTAATTCACATTTTAATTTTCAAGATTTTTAAATCAGAAAAAAAAATCTATTGATCTCGAAAGTCGATTTGTGTTTTGGTAAGTAAAAGTCTCTACACATATTTCTAGTAGTTCTAGTAGTCCTACTGTTTACTTTAACCATAAAATAAATATATTTTAACGATGATTTTTATGAAAGAAAACTATAATATAGAACGTTTTGTTCACTTAAGCCCTTATGATACAACAAACTTCACAACGTATAAAGACCAAACTAGCACAAAATCATGAACTACAATTCCATTTCCTTGAAAAATAGTCAATTCTCTTAAGTTATACATATAAAAGCTTAAATACACGAGTATTATAACTCTATACTTTTTACTAACGATTTTAAAGAAGACCGCGTATAAGAGCCAAAGTAACACATAGATCTTTTTACCTGTTTTTTTACAAAATTTTATCTGCCTAATATTCACGTACATGGGCGTATGTACAAAAACTTTTGGTATATAATTATTTTATAAGTTTTTTTTCATTGTGTTTGAAGGGCAGAGTGTTATTAGTAAGTGTGCCAAGTTTCAGAAGTCTCGGGTTTGCCACTTCTGAGTTACAACAGGTTTTGTCTTTAACAGCTCGCCCTGTAAAGTTTGGATTTTACACTTTGGCCCTTGTACGTAGGACCCATCGATATATAACCACTAGCTTTCCGCCCGCGGCTTCGCCCGCGTGGAACTCGGTTATATTGCGGTATAAACCGTATAAAGCACAACTATAAGAAAACTTCTCGTTTCAAACGACACACAGCGCCATCGATCTATCATCTATCGATCGTTCATCGATTGATATCGATCTATCATCGATCGATATCGATCTATCAAGAAAACTATATTTTTGTTTTCCCTCGGGAACATCAATTTTTTTCCGGGAAAAAAGTAGCCTATTATTTAATCCGGACTTCTATCTTCTTTCAAAGCAATCGGTTCAGTAGTTACGGCGTGAAAGCGGAACAAACAAACAAACTCACTTTCTGACTTATAATATTAGTAAGGACCAAAAGTAACCAAAAAAAGTAAGTAAAAGTAAGTAGTAAGTAAGTAAGTAAAAGGAGTATTAGTAACCATTTGAAAATACAGGCGTGATGTATGTACAACCTATGCATAAAAGGTAGAGGGTGGATGGATAGTTTTGCCTTTGAGTGTATTTTGGGTGAATTTTATCTTTTTTACATTGTTTGTCCAAAGATAATTAGAATAATTACACAAAAAACAGCTGTCAAAAACGAGTGGAAAGTCAACAAAAGAGGCAGCAATGATTTGCCACGGCACGTCGCGCCGCTCGGTGGTGCGTGGATGACACGCGAGGGTTGTTCTGCTGACGCTACCACGGAACGGGGTGAGTAGGGAAAACTGACGTAAAACCACAATAGATAGGTACAGTCACGAACAGGGATTGTTGAGCCACTTGCCACTGTTCGCAATTTAGACGTGTAATCAATGACCGATGTGACCGACAAGATGTCAGCTATTGTATTAGTATTACACGACCAAGTTACATACATAGGTTAGTGGCTCAACAATACCTGTTCGCGATGGTACATAACATATACGGTGACACCTGTATTCCAAATATATCTATTAAACAACCCTCAGTTACTTTTCCTATATCTTACTCTGCATTTTAGTGTTTAGGGTTCCGTACCCAAAGGGTGATTTCGGGACCCTACTACTGAGACTTCGCTGTTTGTCCGTCCGTCCGTCCATCTGTCATCAGGCTGTATCTCACGATTTAGTTGTACTTATGCCGGGTTTACACGGGGTTAGTGGCTAATGCTTAGTACTTGCCACTTACACTTGTCACAGGTGTGTAAACATGTTGTATAAGTGCTTAGTATTAGTGCAACTGCAAGTGCAAGTGATTAGAAGCCGTTCCTATTTACTAAGCGACAAGCACCCACCCCAGGTAAAAATCTAATAATACTTGTCACTTGTCGAGTGGTGTAAACATTTAATGACAAGTGCAATTTGATTAGTGATTAGTAGATTACCTAGTCAAACCCGCCGAAGTGTTTTGTTACTACTTAATACCATTCTCTAACACCACTGTGTAGACGGTCACTTGTCACTTGTCACTGTGCATATAAGTCCCTAACCACCTACACTAATGACAAGTACTAAGCCCGTGTAAACCTAGCATTATACGTATCCACTTTAAATGTGGGTGGCTCCCATACATAAAACGTGAATTTCATGCAGTTTTAGGTCCGCACGCAACTCTTCAAGCGCGCGTCCAACACGCGCTTGTCCGATTTTTTAATTTAATTTTTCATACATACATACATATTCTCACGCCTGTATTCCCAAGAGGGGTAGGCAGATCACATGAATCCAAAAATCCAGTGTCACGTTTAGCAATTTCAGGGTGACCAGATGGTTAAACGTGATATTGCAGTGACAGGTTGCTAGCCCATCGCCCACAATACACTAACCCTTTCCCAGAGTCGACTCTTACGACACCCACGGGAAGAAAGGGGGAGGTGCTATTCTAACCCGGCACCACACGGGGGTTTATTAATTTTGATTTGTAATAAGAAGATACTATTTAGGTAGCTTACTTCCCCATTCACAATACAATTGCCTTTAAAACCCCCTTTTTACCACATTTTACGCTACATTCTTCGAAAAAAAAGAATGTACCTAAGTAATATTTTTTAACATATTTTAAACATGCGAAACATTAGCCAAACCGCATACTTGTCACTGACGAAAAAAAATCTATACCAATCAGCATAATATCTACAATTAGTTTATATTCCTCCCACTGGGCCAAGGGCGCTGTATTAGCAATTCCAATTGACACACCCCAACATTCTTATTAGAACCCTATCACAGTGATTCTTTGCTGTATTCATTAGAAAGTCCTTGACGAGTGCAGCGGACGCTGTCTGTGACAAAGTTAAATAATGTGAAATCAATAGCTACCACTCTTCACATCTGTCCTTTAACACTGAAAGATGAGGCCGAGCGTACTGGGAGCTATAATATAGCATTCATTCTGCGCGTTTTTTTAGCCTTGACTTAAAAGTGACACATATCACGCCTGTTTTGCCAAATGGGGTAGGCAGAGCACTCCATACGTTATATAGTAATACCTACTTATGACTACTTACGTCACGTTTCGTAGCCATGTTTAGAATAATTTTAGGTTAAATCCTAGATGAAAGAGGTATGTTAGCGACAGATTGCTAAGCCATCGCCTAAAGCAACCTAAACCTCTTTCCTTTAGTCGCCTCTAACGACATCTAAAAATGTAATCGAGATGTGTTATTCTAAACCCGACACTATACGGTCCAAGTATTCCCATAAAATACGACGAAAATCTACCTACCACTACTAACAAGAGCATCTTTAATGAAGATAATTTTAAACAAAAAAAAACCGACTTCAAATCTATACTAAAATAATAAAGCTGAAGAGTTTGTTTGTTTGTTTGAACGCGCTAATCTCAGAAACTACTGGTGCGAATTGAAAAATATTTTTTGTGTTGGATAGACCATTTATCAAGGAAGGCTTTAAGCTATATAACATCACGCTGCGACCAATAGGACCGAAGAAACAGTGGAAAATGTAGGAAAAACGGGGGAAATTTGTCACTATTCCACGCGGACGGAGTCGCGGGCACAACTAGTTAGCAATATTTTGAAAGTATTCTGTTTACTGAATGTAAAATCTTGACTTCATCAACAAATTACCGAAAACGCCGTACATCTCCATATAAAATTTGAAGAGTTCCCTCGATTTCTCCAAGATTCCACCATCAGATCCTGGTGTCGTGCAAATGGGACCAATTTCGAGTTATACCCTTTCGATTAAAAAAAAAATTTTGAAAATCGGTCCACGGGTTTTCGAGTTATCGAGTAACATACACACAAAAAAAAAAAAAAAAAAAAAAAAAAAAAAAAAAAAAATTAGGTCGAATTGAGAACCTCCTCCTTTTTGAAGTCGGTTAAAAATTGTGTAGAACCTTTAACTGCTGCTAGGTACAGGCCTGTCAGTCCGAGAGGGCTTGGGCTATACCCACGTGGACCCAACGCGGATTAAGAACTTCACACACAGCATTGAATTATCGTCGCTGTATGCATCCTCACGGTGTCTTCCTTCACCGAATAGCTCGTGATAAATATCAAATTCAATTTCACACATAAATTTAGAGGTGAGACTGGGATTCGAACCCACGACGATAGCATGAGAGGCCACAAGTCGTACCTCTAGACTATTCTTGTCTGGATAATATAGCTTACCATAGCATATCTCCCGCTACGCACTGGCCCACCAAACGAACCACAATAAGTCAATAGTCAAGTTAATTGATTTTTGTTTTTCCCTCGTTGGGATTATTCATATGGGCGCGAGAAGTGTTAAAGCGAGTTTTTTAGGGTTCCGTAGAAAAATGGTAAAAATTGGACCCTGTTACTAAGACATCGCTGTATCTCCGTCTGTCTGTTCTGTCATCAGGCTGTCTTAAGAATTGCGATAGCTTTAAAGCTTTCACAAATTATGTACATAATTTCTGTCGCTGACAACAAATTCTAAAAAACTAAACAAGATAACTACTTTTAAGAGTCAGAATACATAATCTGTGAAAATTTCAGCAGTCTGGCGACAGACGGGCGGACGGACAACGAAGTCTCATTAATAGATTCCTTTTTTCATCCTTTGGGCACGAAACTCTGAAAAAAGGTACAAGAGCAAGATAACTTACGCTGTGTCAGTAAAAGCCTTTCCTAGAAAAAAACCTCTCTAACCTTCGTACAAGTATTCAAAACAAACGTTTTGTAATTCATCTCTTAGCCCGATATTAAAAGTTTAATTCCATTGTTAATTTAATCAGTCTTTCCAATAGACTTCCATTTCCCAATTTACCCCCTTTCCAATTTAAAATTCGAACAAAAACTCAAATCAGCCGTCGACAAAACATTGAAAACAAAAAAGCAAAACCACAAATCTCAACAAGCAATAAACTGCTCTATGTACTCACAATAGAGTTTAAAACAATGGAAGTGTATTAGGTATTTTAGCATGGCGTATTCTCTTGTTATGTAGGAATTGCAAGCGAATGCGCGATATTAAAGAACCCATCACGGTACAATGCCTCGATGACAAACCTCTTTGAACTCGTTCTAATCGTAGGGAAAACTTTATTTTCTGGAGGCTTGGGGTTTCGCGTTGATGTCGGCGAATTTGATACCATTATTCAGTATTAAAATTATTATCCTGAGTTTCGTGACTTTTAGCGAATAGTTTTTATAACAAGTTTGTAAATGTGATCTTTTAGGATTCAGAAAAAACAATTAAGTCTGATTCTTTGTGAAAAGTAGCTGCCAGCCCGTTGGTCGCCAGTTGCGTCGACCAGGCGCTTTTTCAATTCACTAAAAAAAATAGTTGCACTGGGACCCCATGGACCCAGAGTCTCGATTCCTACAGCTATAAAGTTATAGCAAGAACCGAGACTCTCATATTTTGACCTTTTTTTGGTTTCCGCCGCTTCTGCCGCTGCGCCAGCTTTAACTGTGGTTCCGTGAAGGTGGGAAGGGGCCAGAGTATCCACGCAAGTTGCGTCCCAGACTAAAACCCGGCCCATCCTCCACGGAATCAAAGACATACCATCCGGTCTCTTGCCATAGTCCCGAAAAAAAAAAAGAAAAATCCATTGAAAAAGCGCCTGGTCGACGCAACTGGCGACCAACGGGCTGGCAGCTACTTTTCACAAAGAATCAGCATAGCTGTTCAAAGGGGAAACGCTGCCAGCCTTTTGGGCACCATGCCACGGGGGCCCTTTTTAGATTTAATTTAGTTATTATTATTATTTTTTTCATTTTTTTTTATTAATAAGCATGTTTATAGTCAGTTCTTTTTAGGTTTAAGTTGTAAATAATATGTACATTTTTCATTATTCAATAAAACTATTAAGTCTGGAATAAATAATGGTATTTACGGTCCAGGATTCAAACTTGGCAAGGTTTTTAGTTTGCGGGTGAGCTAGTGCATCGTTTTTTGGCATGAAAAAGCGCTTCTTAAGATCTGACTGAACTACAACACAAGTGTGTAAAAAATTGGTAAATCTACTTATTTATTTTTTTACCGTTTCATTTTATGTGTGATGGACTACACGATTATTAAAATACTTGACAGAAAATTAACGTGAGCATAAATTCATTAATTAATATTTCCAGAGGATCCAACACTCCAACACTACACAGAGTGCCGACCACAGTGGTTTAAAAGACAAAAGGGTGTTCTCGTTCGTTCGACAAGGGTGAAGAGGGGAGGGGTAATGAAAATGCCCTCGTCTCATCAGCGGCCTGACTTTTGATGTTCCACTGTGTTAAAAGGTGTTCAAGTGTTTCATGTTGCGAACTGGCAGGTTACAAACGTGGGGATGTTTTAATCTATGGAATTCGGATGCTGGCTGGCAGAATGTTAACTGTAGAAAAGAATAATTTGAATTTAGAAAAAAAAGGAATTTATTGTAAGTAGGTATGTTTAAAATGAGACGCCAATGAACCATCTTGAAGATTAATGGGCAAAATAGTAAAAAAAGGATCCAGTCCAAGTCAAACTCGGGCACCGAGGGTTTCAATCACCTCGTGATATTAACTATAATATCAAAAGGGAATCGTTGCACTTTGTTTCTTTACTATTATTATATTAACGTGTAGAATTATTTCAGATTGTTCACTTTCCAGACTAAAGAGAAAAGTATTTTTCACATTTTTCCTAGCAATGCAAGGCTAGAGCCGAGTCGCTTGCGAGATAGCTCACTGTCTAATAATTAGACTCTAATTAGAGATGTCAGAAAATGACAGGGAGTCTATCCCTCCCGCGTCAATTCGTGTGTGCTGCCGTGTTTCAACTCCACGAGTCTTCTGTTCTTATCTGTATCTTAGTATCCCTATTAAAAAAAAACGAACTTCTCATCAACCCTTTTATTAAAAATGTTTGCAAACGTTTCGACCAATGCGCCAAAATTTTCAAAATTCGAAGGGCGCCTTCCGATCTGTCACCGTAAACCATGTCTCAACGGAAGATTGTCTATGGTCTATTTTTTTGAGTGCACAGACAATAGACAATGCGTGTTTGTGGCCATATATCTCGGACAACGCAGCCGGCGTCTGCTCTATGGACCGAGAGTTCTTGATACTTGATGCAGTTGGAATTAATAGTGTTTACATAAAATTAATAATTTTATTTTAGCTTACCCCGTGTGGTGCCGTGTTAGAATAGCACCTCCCCTTTTCTTCCCGTGGGTGTCGTAAGAGTCGACTTTGGGAAAGGGTTTGTGTATTGTGGGCGATGGGCTAGCAACCTGTTACTGCTATATCACGTTTGACCATCTGGTTACCCTGAAATTGCTAAACGTGGCACTGGTTTTTGGAATTCATGTGCTCTGCCTACACTGTCTTGGGAATACAGGCGTGAGACCAAGTGTAAGTTTTTTTTTGCATGCTTGTCGCATATGCAGTCACGCCATCTCGTGGCTGAAGTTTGAACTACGCATTCGGTGTTGAGTCTACGTGATTTTCTACAAATTAATGGAGTTATAGCGCCATCTATCGGTTTACGGCTGTACTTGTCAGTGTTGATTGTTACTGCTAGTTAGTAGCGCCATCTAGCTACTTTCAATGTAATTAGCAATGCGATGCAGACAGCTTGGGTGAAGTCAAGACATTGTTGATAAGAGAGACTGACAATTACCCTCAATGAAGAAACGTAACGGCTGAGAATTATCTACCCTCAGCAGCGCTGCGGATCGCCACGGGAGAAACGCGTCAACTCCGGTCAACGCCGGAATATCATACGGGGATGTGTGACGTATCAAGATGATCGTGTCGTGGAACGTTAAACGTTAAACGGAACGTCAAATCATAACAGATTTGGATGTTTTCGGAATGAGGCTGGCAACATAGGTTTTGTTGAGGAAAACCAACATGTAGTGTTGGCAATACCAACTACCTGCTTTTCACTTTAAAAAGCGGTACGAGTAACGGTAGAGGAGGACTTCTAGTTGGAATGCGGAACTGTGCGATTGTGCCCCTTATTCCAAATTCATCGCGCTCTGTTTGCGTCTTGTAGTCCGATCTAATTTCTATTGCTTGTGATTATTGTATTCTCTTTAAATTAGTTTGATTAAAACGTGAGTGTTTACTAAACTGACTTTTCATTCCAACTAAGTCATGGACGAGTGTCATGGTTAACGAAAAATCGGTCTCCTGCATCGCCGCTCGACATCGACACACGCCTTATCATCTTCATCATCTCTCTTCATCCCCGACATGCTAATTATTTACAACGAGCTGTTACCCGCGACTTCGTCTGCGCAGAATAAGTATTTCGGATTGCGTGGCGTAGAATAGAACTAATATTATGGCATTAAAATTATTACACAAATAATTTTGAATCGCATTTGACAAATATCACGCGTCTGCCCGCGTTCGGGTCGCGCACTCAGCCACGCGTGACGTCTGCACCGCACCGCGCATGCGCGCCACTTCAACGGTTTTGACAGCGGACGCCAAAGCTCGGAAATGGCAGATTTTACCCGACTTACTTGAGAATTATCGTCGTATATTGGATAATTCACAGAATATCATTACAATTTGTAGCCTATGTGTTATTCTGATGTATAAGCTACATTATTGTAAAGTGTCATTAAAATCCATTCAGTAGTTTTTGCGTGAAGGAGTAACAAACATCCATCCATACATACATCCATCCATACATCCATACATCCATCCATCCATCCATACTCACAAACTTTCACGTTTATAATATTAGTAAGATTTATCGGTTGTCATTTTGAAAAGCTCTTCCGAATAAAATGATTAAACTAGGACTCTATCCAATAAAAGTATCAAAACCGTTCTCACCTACCATCGATCCTAAATACCTTGTTATGAACTGACCGACAATGTACCGCGGTCAATAATCTTTTCAAAACGTCCCGAAACAACAAATTCCCACGACATTGTGTTCAAAACAACCGAATGTCGCCAATTTTGACCACAGCTGAAAACATTCAAAGAACTATTTGGAACTTCTATGCTTTCTGTGTTAGAGTTCGAATTAGTTTGTCTTTTATATTGTCGTAGTGCGTTTTAAATTTGTAAGAAAAAATTATGGTTGCTTCTTACAATTTTTGAAATAATTCTAAAGGCATTAACAGTAGAGGTGAATTTGCTGCATTTTTGATTTAGCTAGTGGCAATGTTTACTTTGTGAATGTTTGCGGTTGCAATCTTGAAGTTCGGGCATTATTTCAAATGTTTGGGGTCATTTTTTTTTTGCAATTCATCAAAAGTAACAGTGTGGGTGAACTTGGATTAGACTCAGATGCGTTTTGTATTGCTTGTTATTTACAGATCGTTTAATTTTAAATATCGTGAGAAATCGGGAGTTCAAAGCAAAGTTGGTAAAGACACTTTTAGACTTGCCTTTTGACAGATGGCAATGAAAATACTTAATAACTAATAACCCCACTTAAGATTTACGTAAGTATTAGATGCAAGATATTGCCCGTTTGATTTTGGGTTTAGAATAACGACCTATTTCATCCATAGACGTCGTAAGATGCTATTAATATTTAGGCGACCAGCTAGTAATCAGTCGTTATACTTCTTCAAACCTAGATAGAATTATATTAAAAGAGGCTAGTACGACTATGGCAACGTTTTGTGTACTCTGCTTACCCCATTACGGAGCACAAGTATAATTGTATGGATGTCACATCATGAGACATCGTTGAAAATAAAAACCTCTTTTGCTAAAATCGCAAAATCCATTTTCCCCCCAAAACCGCAAGTAAACAAATTCACCGTAAATTTTATCTCCGAATGCAAATGGCCGCCGCAGTAGTTGAATACAGCCCCGTTGTTTATTTTCGTACTAGATTAGGCCGTTATAAGAGATAGACGAACACATTTGTTCAAAGAAAATGATATACTACTCGTCCGTGCGTATGACGACATGGCATTTCAGACAAACTTACCTTTTCAACGCGAAAACGTTAGAAAAATCCACCGAAGGTCTTATTTTCGGGGCGTAAGGGCGTCGGTTGAAAGGTTGATTTTTGCGACTGGTAAGTTTAAGTTTGTAAAAAAGGCACAGAGAAAGAAAAGGAATAAAATATGGCGGAAAAGTGGACCCCGGACGCTATAAAATATCAATTTTTTGTAGAGCCCTCGGTTTAGTTTTAGTTGGTATGCGAATGTGATTGTGGAGGATAGTCGGCAGTTCGCGGTGCTTGGGAATAAGTGAAATCGATGGCGTGGATGAGACAAAGAGATTTTTTTTCGTACGTGGTTCATTTTAAATCAGTGTCATTATCACTGTCATGAGACTACATAATGATACAAATTGTCAGAGCACTTTTCGCGAGGACTTTTTTGATATGTTGTCTGTAATTTTTATGTTATTTCTACTCAGAATCACGAGCTCTATTCGTTTCAATGGGAGCAAAGACTTGTCTCAGATTTTTGTCCAGCCATTTTCAATACACTTTGTGTGGTGCAACGAAACAAGAAATTATTAAAACCATGAAATTTTGCAAACACTTTTTCCCTCATGGAAAAAGAAAAGCGCTAGTGATAGTAGGCAGATGTAGTTGTATCACACTGAAAATTTCGTTCGCGTCTCTTTTGTGGACATGACAAAAGTTAAGGATTTAAAATTTAAGTCTAAGTTTATGTTTCAAGTATCCAAGTCATTTGTTTTATGACCAAGCGAAAAGCTAAGCTGTTCTGTAGGATAGGAAATTAATTTTAAATTAATTTTTATTTAAACTTCTGTACCTACCTACTTAGGTATCCGTGTACTTCAAAATTTTGTGCTAGTTACTTACTTCAAATTAGGAGTTTATTCAATCAATATGCCTAACATAAAACTCAGCGGACAACAGACATGAGCTACACGCGTGGAATATTACAATTTTACATGAATAACCCATTCGAGTGAGCAAAAAGTCAATTAAGTCGTTTCGACCCATCAATTAGGCCCTCCATCCATCACTTCGATGCTTTAATTAAAGAATATTGCGTACGTACACAGGTACGTTTCTAAAAAGCAGGATTAAAGCTGTATTGTACAGTGTGTTACCAGCACCCGGGCTTCTTTTAAAGGATGTTATAATAATATATCTAGATATTATGTTAACTTAACCACGATATTCATTTCATCAAATAACTAAATCTCAGACTTCGTTAAGTTCGAACAAAATTTTATTTGCCAGCAATGTAAAGCAAAGTGACAAGCACGTGTAAATGATGATTGACATTGATTATTATTATTTATTTATTTTTTTAATTTATTTAATATCTACAATAAACAAAATACATGTATAATTTGCAAGCCGCTATTGAAAAACCCTCTAGGGGTTTATGTAACAGCAGGCGAGTTATCGCAGCTCAATCCACACACTTTAACTTATATTTAATTTTATACATTTAAAAAACTAGGCAGTGTTGCCACTCATCAGATAATGTTTTTTCAGAACATTTTTAAGTTTCTTGTTTGAGCTGGTGGCTTCTCTCAAAACCTCATCTAACAATGCCTTTGGGAGTGTATTTAGTATCTGAGGAACTAGGTATGAGTTTGTTTATTATTTCCTTTACCTACATTGCTGGCAATTATTAGTAACTTGACGGATTCTGAGATTTAATTATTAATGAAATTAATATCATGGTTAAGTTACAAGTGAGGCCAAGTTCACGCACCACTTTTAGTGATAAAGCTATGCACGAACATACTCCCACTACTCCAAATTAGCTGCCGTGGACTGTAAATCAGGTGAAGTCAGGAGCAGAAGCCTGTATCTTATTAATAAGCCACGATGCTAATAACCCTCGAATAGGCAAAAGTTATCTTTGAACTTACCTGCTTTCTCTAGTCCCTCACATTTTCCATACAAAAATCCCACAACCCCATTCAAAAACCGCCCCAACCTACTCTCAATAGGTTTCAAATTTCTTGCAAATTTTAAAGAAGACCCTCTGGGCTCCTTGATAACTCGAATTAAGATTAAAATGATATTAAATTTTGATATTGTGTTGTGTTCGGATTACGGGCTAGGAAATTTTAATATGGGCTTCTTTCTCTTTGAGATTAGATCTTTTGTGGCTTGGTTTTAAGCGCTGCGTTTAGATTTAATCTGGCTTCTTCGTTGACAAATTTAGTTGTACTAAGTAACTAATAGCAGAGCTAGCTGAGCTAGCTGGGAGGTGTAAAAACTTTGCACTTTGCACTTTTTCTTATTTTTTTGGAAATTGTGTTTATTTTACCAAAAATCACGAGTAGATTTAAAAGATGAAAAAGTTGTCTCTTGTTTTTATAAACAAAGTCCGTTAAGTAGATGCTCGATGTCCTTATAGAAGGTTTAAACAAAAACCTAAAAAAAATTAGGTACTATCGAACCAACTGATTCCTGACCCACCGTAGAACGTTGTAACAATAAATTCATTAACATTTCCGATGTCAAGCAATGCCATGTCACTATGACGTTCACTATGAATAGGTTCTATGGTGGGTCAGGAATCAATTGGTTCGATGATACCTATCCATAAAACATTCAAATTTTGAAAGAAAGTGATAAAACTACTTTGAATAACAGAAAAACACTGGACTAAAGAACGACTAAAGACTAACACTTCTCCATTTACTTCGTTGGTGTCGTAAGACGCCACTAAGGTGTTTGTGACTAGCAATCTAGGCTAGCAATCTGTCACTATTATACCCCTTTGGCTAACATACAACCTGAAAAGATACTCAAAATGGCTACGAATCGTGAAACAGCCATAGTTTTGTCTTTGTAATACAGATCACTAGTTTTAAAATACTAAAAATGGGAGCCAACACTTCCCAACCGCCAATCAAAAACCTGACAAACTTCGCAAATCTTATCCCACAAACAATGATCTGTAACAAACCGGAGATAGCACGGTCCGACGACATACTTTGAATAATTAATTTCGCAGAAGGGTCACTCCCCTGGCCCAATCTCGGCTCATCAAGGTCCATTGAGAGCCCTTTTTAAGTCAGCTCGCGACATCTTTTGACTTGCACTCTTAAAAAGAAACAAATTAGAAATTTGACACAGATAAAACATTTTTGTTGGACTTATCTAAAAATGTAATAATCTTAAATAAATAGTAACTTAATAATAAGCATGGATAAAAGAAAAAATCCGTGCCAAATAGCGCCCAAAGGACCGCACTCAACATGATATTGCTTACACTGCTCGTAGAGTGGTAACACGCGCGGGATAGACTATCTGAAATTTCGGAGGTCTCACGTTATTATGAACTACCTCCCATTTTATTGGGACAATTGTTACAATCCCTGGAACCTCAGATGGCAAGCTTTTAAATACATACATACATACATATTATCACGCCTGTATTTTCAAGAGGGGTAGGCAGAGCCAGTAGCGTAGCTAGGGAGGGGCGGCGGGGGCGGTCCGCCCCGGGTGTCACCCTCTCAGGGGTGACACCCGGCTGTGTACTTTAGTAGTCAATAAAAAATTATAAAAGGTAAAAAAAAAAGATTTTTTATTTTAACCGTTTCTATCGAATTCTAGGGGGGGGGGGTGCCACCTACAATATCCGCCCCGGGTGTCACCCATGCTAGCTACGCCACTGGGCAGAGCACATGAATTCAAAAATCCAGTGCCACGTTTAGCAATTTCAGGGTAAACAGCTGGTTAAACGTGATATTGCATTGACAGGTTGCTAGCCCATCGCCCACAATACACTAACCCTTTCCCAGAGTCGACTCTTACGACACCCACGGGAAGAAAGGGGGAGGTGCTATTCTAACCCAGCACCACACGGGGAAGCTTTTAAATAGTGGGGGTAAATGCACTTGATTGTACTTGACTACACGTAAGTGCAATTATTTATGCTAAGTTTTTGTCTCACTAGGTAGACTTCTCTAGATAGCCTTGCTGTGCTGGTCCGGTTGATCTCACTTTGACTGTCTTTAAACAAGAAAAGATGAAATAACTAGGTCACTCTCTCCCCTCGCCATTTCTTCCGTGGATGTCGTAAGAAACGACTAAGGAAATAGGTTAAGTATTCCACTATTCCACACAATATTGCGACGCTAATGAAATATTTTCTATTAAGTTTCGAGCACCATCGTTACATCGTCGCTGTGCAGGTTTCCTCAGGATCAGGACTTTTCCTTTACCAAACTAGGTACGGTCGACCAAGAAAGTGGTCTATCACTTTTGACAAAAGTTCGTGTGACATCAAAATTATCACTAAGGTTGACATTGTCACTGTCATAATATTATGGCAAGGGGTAATCGACCTTGTTGTTTCATGAGGTTCAAATGAATATCGATCTTGAGGGGGTAGACCAATTTCTTGGTCGACTGTACTGGGTGGAACCACGAACGTCCCAGTAACATTATAGACACAAAATCGAACCCTGCCTTATCATTTCTTCTGTCAAATACCGGCGTTGCTAGGCGCGACCACACTCAACGCCGTGACAACTAATATAATTCACACCTCATCTCAATATACCACTTTGGATTACACCTCTTTGCACAGCATCCATTGCTTCTCAACTATGGTCCATTCAGGATAACATTGATGATGATGAAATCCTTAACGATTTCTTAGATACCTATAATAATTTGTTAATAAAACTTAAAACTGTAATTTGAGTGGTTACTCATTTTCCTTTGTAAATAAAAAAAATGAAAGTTTTCCTAAAAAGTCCTAACATTTAGATTCTGAGTATCAGGAATTAATTTATCAGCTTGTTGAAGTATACCCAAGGAGTTACCGCAAATGATAAAAACGTTTGTTTTGTGAACATTTTAGCAAACAATAAAGGCTAAGCGCGCACTACGACTTTTTGTCGCGCGACAATTTTGTCGCAGAAATGCAACGTAAGGGTATAATGTCATCGCGCGCACTATGATGAAAAAATCAGTATGGACAGCGCTATTTTAAAATCGTGTCGCACCGCACGACAAAAAGTCGTAGTGCGCGCTTAGCCTAATAAGTGTTATCGCATTAATGATTTCCATGAGTTTTACTTTTGGATTTCTGAGAATAATTCAAATTGTATTCGTTAAAAGTCCAATGTTGTGGTACATAGTTGTGTACCGCTGTCAGTTGTGTCCAGCAGTCGCGCTGAAAGAGCGGCAGCGCGCTGTACGCCGTTGCTCCAGATGATGGGTCGCGAATTGGCCCGAAACATGTGAAGCTAATTTCAATATAGAGACTTGAGTAGATCCGTTTATTCCACTATTTCTCGATGGTTTGGATCGACCCCGAGTTGGATTTAACACGTTCACGGACAGTGCGTCGAGAGACGTAAACTAAAAGCCTCGTAATATGGCGTTACGTCTATAGACGGGAATTACATTTTCATTAAAAGTGGCGATTCGTCCACAGCCGAATGTTTGTCATAGTATTTATAGGGACTTTATACTCTGTGCCGTTTTCGGCTGTAACACAAACCCGCCAGTGCCACAGCAAGCACTCAAACTGGTGCTCACAAGTTACCTCTGTCAGGCACAAATAGACAGAGCTCGTGTTGTGACACTACGTCTGTGGACGGACGATTCGCATACATATTCTGCCGTTCAGTCGCCCTGAGCCACAGCAGGAGCTGAGCAAAACTGAGCAATATGACATTCCGTCCCCAGACGTCATACAATTTTGTATGGGGAATTTCAATGCCGTATCACAAGAAAATCGAGATGGTCCTGTGTTCGTGAACGTGTTAGGAGCAAAAGGAGCAATGGTTACGTTACAAATAGTCGCAGTCGTTGTTATCGAAGCAGTTAGTAATGTTAGAGAGTGCTATTAATCTGCGCGCAGATATATTTATTCGTCCGGCGCAAATAATGTACGCACTTTGCGCACCGGTTTGCTTTTTGTTTTAGTAATGTTTATAGATGTACTGCAATTATAATTACAGTTATAGGAAATTAGTATCAAGTGTTTATGTTGCTTAGGCGCTGCGCAGACGACAGACTTTTGTGCGATCGAGTCTGCGGAGCTATAAAATCTCTGTATGGCGCGCTGACAGTTTCCATTCAGAGTTTTTATTGCTCCGCAGACTCGATCGCACAAAAGTCTGTCGTCTGCGCTGCCCCTTATTAGGTACTATTTGGAATTGTATTGTGTCTTGTGTGGTGTCGGGATGGAATCACACTTCTTCATTTCTTCCGTGGATGTGGTACGAGGCGACTAAGGAAACTTTAGACGACAGACTAGCAAAACTAATTATACTACCTCTTACACCGTTTTCAAACCTAAAATAATGCTAAAAGTGGCCGAGAAGCGGGAAATAGTAATAATGATGGTTTTGTCTAAGTCACGATTCGTGTGCTCTTCCCACCCCATTTGGGAACACAGGCGTGATGTATGTATGTATTAATGTAATAACTCCCGAGCCACCAACTTTCCCCGCGCGTTATTAAATTACATCAAATCAAATTACGCAACTACCCACAGCTGTCATCGGGTCATTGATCTTTCTAATTATACATTTTCAATTTACACTTTTTGCGGCGTAACACTACCCCCGCATTAATTGGGTTAGCCGGGGGCGAGGACAAAGGGTTGGTCCTCCGGGACTCCGGGACTGATTGAGATGGATGCCCGGACAAATTCCACTTTTTCATCTTCGAGCCCTTCACTCATATTGTTTGCTATTTTTTGGTAAACAACCTTCGTCATATTAGGTGTGCTGCCGCGATACGGCAAATTGCTTTTTGAGGTTTTTGGGTTATTTGGTGGAAAGGTTTGGAAAAATGTGTAAATTTCTTATCAATGTGAAAACGACGATGTATCGATATTTTAGACAATTTTAATTTATTAGGTAGGTACTAAATAGGTACTTGTCTTACGCATAAATTTTCGCCAGACGTAGACTAATTTTCTATTACTCTTTTCAAACATAACCCAAAAGCCTGTATTCCCAAAAGGGGTAGCCAAAACATACAAAACGCTACGTACACATAACTATTAACAATTTATGTCTATTTCGTGGCCACTTCTAGCATATTTTTTTAAAGTTGGCAGGTATAACAGTGACAGGTTCTTACCCTGTCGCTAAAAATATACTTTAGCCGCCTCTAATTAATTTTCCACACGGCAACTTACTTAATAGAATAAACCGAAGAAAGCAATTCATTTGTCCAATATTACCACCAATACGAGCAGCGTTTACCATCAGCTCAACCAATCAGCCTACCACTGCAGATTCCTTGAAAACCAATTCCTCCATTCCAATATTTCACTTCCTCGTCTGTTCCCTATATCAGGACGAAGAGACAGATAAGCTCAGTCGATAACTCCAGAACATTTTACATAAATACCTTATGTAACCATGGTCACGCTCCTTCTGTTAATCCTGAACAATGCCATTCCAAGGAAATCCTGATCATTCCACATCCATTGCCGTTTACAGCATCAAAAGTTCCTGGAAGGGTCTTACTGAGAACAGAAATGAATAGAGCTCTAGTTGGCTGTATCGTGTCAACTTTGTCGTCGTCTGTGATAGTGGTAAGAGCCCCGATGTGCGGATAACCCTCTGGCAATCTGAGGATGAAATCTAACGCGATTTAGTCTGGAAGCTGCTTGAATTGTGTGTTTAAGGCGGATTCAATATCGGTCGGATTGCGTTTGGTGATCGTTTGAGCCTTGTCATTTGCAATTAGCTATCAGCTTTTTTGCTTGTCGTCGGAATTGCGGTGAAATAAAAACTTAAAATCTCTGCCAATTTTAACCAGTGTCTGTGTCTGGACTAAAAATTGCGACAAGAGCTTTAACTGTAGGTGTTATATGAGATTGTCTATTTTTGATACCGATTTGACAAGTAAAATTGAGTTAATACTTCTGTAATTGTTCGATAAGAATTGGTTCTTATTTTCTTGTTTAACTTTTGATAAATTAGTTACTGTGATACGTTAGGTTTGAGCGATATTTGTGACCATTGTGAGCCTTCTATTAGATAATTACAAATAAAAATGGTTACGCAAGTAGGTATGTATAATGGCAACGCTATCTGAATTTAACTTTGTCACAGATGCAATAAACGGCACTGAAGTCAAAATTTAAAATTAAAAAATTATGATTTCTCTTACCTCTGTCTTACCATCGATTACTTACCAAATTAAGAGTTAGTTAGAAGAATTGAAATATCTCAACGTAGTATCATCTCAGTATAAGCGAAAGTTTAAATAAGTAGGATAATAAAATTACTCTTACGACCCGAAACACAGATTGTGAGACTTTTACCGCGTATTTGTGCTTGCATATTTTATTATTTTGTAAATATCCACTATCCCTACTAATATTGTAAATGTCTGCACCATAAATTTGCTTTTGACGAAATTTCGTTTAGAGACAGTTTGAATCCTGTCAAAAAACAAATCCTGCGGAGTAGCCGTCAATACCTGTAACTCAATATCAATACAACCGTCTATACCTAGATGGAGTCGCGGGTATCATATTTAAGTAAATGGACTTAAATGAAGATGCCATCTTTCCATTCACTATGATTTTGTTCGTGGTAGTGCGTCCAGTGTAGAAATCGGTCTTTGCAGCCGATGTCATCCCCGGCGGTCTGTCAGGCACCTCCACGTGACAAATGACTGTCGCCGCACCCGGCACTATCCTGGACACCTAATGATGCGTTTATGCAACATTCATATTGTATGAGATGCATGAGATGCTTATCCGGGCTTGATATCATTAACAATCTGTGGTTTGGATGTTTGGAGCATTCTGGTGCTCTTTGGGAACATTGTTGGTTATTATCAGGAATGAAAATGCTGATTGTATGTATGTTGTTTTATACCACTTTTTATTTAAGTTTGAACTTGAAACTTATGAAAACTTATGGTAAACAGGATTTCTAACCGTGAAATAGTCACGGTCACGGTTTTATCTATGTTACGTGTTGTAAGCTCTGTCTACTCCATGTAGGAATAGGTTTAATGTTTATAGAATTTTGTAGAATGTTCCAAAAACCGAAATGACACGGCGTCAGTTATTGCAACGTTTTGATAGCCCCCAAGTTAAATCCGCATGAGACCCCAATTTGTTTACAGAAAAGATTTGCGAAAACGACACATCTGTCCAAGAGATCAGAGATAATCAACCTAAAGAAACTACACAATAGCGACATCAGTCACATCTTCCGACTTTACGTAAAAGTGTAAGCGGCTCAAATATCCTTTTAATACTTAGAATCTTCTTTTAAAACGTTTATCACGTTTACCTAGGAATAGGTATCTATTATTATGAGTTGTTGTTTTGACGACATGATTATTAGCCATACTCGTATGTAGGCACACAACAAGAGATCTAATTTATTTAATACGTTATACCAAAATAACATAGCCATTTAACAAAGTCAGATATCTTACTTCATCTATGATCAATTCTACCAAAGGATTATTTTAATTTAATCTAGACATAACTAATTTTTATCAGCTTTTTTCACATGATAAATTGAATGATGTGATGTCCTGTGTGGTGTCGGGTTAGGATAACATCTTTCCAATTCTTCCGGGGAAATCGTAAGAGGCGACTAAGGAAATAGGTTTAGGTATGCTTTGGACGCTTACAATATTATACTTCTTGGACTTCTTCTCAAACCTAAAATTATTCTAAAATTGCGGCGAAGCGTGAAATATATCATGATTTTGTTTAGGTATGTCACTATTTGTGTGCTCTTCCTATCCCATTTGGGATCGCGGGTGCGATTGTATGTATGTGTAAAGTCAAACGTAACGTATATCAAAATTGAATTGCTCGAGAGTAAAGAGTGACTACCCTTAGATAGACAACAAGGAAGGCTTAAGTAATGACTCCAAATCAATCCATATTACATCCCTGATTAAAAAACCCCGCTGGCCTGTGGGAGCTAGAACAAATCGAGATCCACATCAAAGCGCGCAACTTTTCCAATTTCTGCCCAAAACCCTCAAAAGGATTTGCATGCCAACAATGCGCTTGTATCCGCAATATTTTCAATACCGCAGCATGGGTCCGCGAGGGAGCCATTGTTAACCACTTTAATATCTGTGGGAATGGACATACCGACTCTATTTGGGTAATTTATCATTCTTAAACGAGAACTACTATTCTTGGCGTCTAAGGGACGTGGCCTTTTGTCGGTGTCTGGTAATGACCCAACGGGTTTGATTTTGTCCGATGTCCGAATTTTATGAATTACTGCCCACTGTCCGGTGTCCGGTTCCCATGTTTGGCTTTGGGGTCGGATTCCAGTTCTCTTGAAGCTATAGATTTTGTGGCAGTTATTTATAGTGTGAATGTAAATAGTGACCTGACCACTACGAAATTTATAGTGAATGTTATAGTCAAGTGTCCAGAAATAACCGTTGCTCACACTTCAACTAAGTAAATGGCAATCTGTATCTTTACCATCTCTGTAAAATTATTATCATTTATTTATGTGTGAACTTGACTCTCTATCTTTTATCCGTTCCTTTTCCGCATAAACAACAGATCATTTTTAAACGTATCGTCATCGTTTTGTACCCTAAAAACGCGAGTAAGTATAATCATCTTCTTAAATAAATCAGATTGGGGTCACAGATCACAGGTCTCTCCTAACGTAATTATCCGTAACTTAAACCTGTCAAGCAGGTCCTGTATCTTGACCATTACACCATACCTAATAATCTGGATGTTAACAATCCCAGTTGACCGCAGCATCCCTTGAGGTCAGTAGGGTCACTTTATTCTCGCGCACGAGTCTAACACACTTTCTTTAGCTTTTTGTGATGCAGATGAAATATTTTTTGAGGGAGATGATATTTTTTATTGAAATGACGCGTGGTAGTCGCGTGGAACAGGTGATTTGAGGTCATTTAGCATTTTATAAGGGGAAGGAGATGAATTGGACACGCGTGAAGCTGATAACGTGATATTAACAGATCATTAAGGGATTGTTATAGGTGTGAAATGCATGCATATTTAAGAACTTGTATCGGCGTGAGGAGAAATTGAGAATGATATATTTACACGCTTTTATTTTGTTTAATCTTGTTTGTAAGTTGGTTGTAATTAAATTTTGCAGGCAATTTATATTCTATTCATTGGCCGAATAAGGGCCTGGCCACATGTCCACGACACGACGTCGTAGTCGTAAACCAACACGATTTTTGCCGTGAAAATCCACGACGCGCGTCGTGAAATTTTCCGACCGCTGCACCCGGGCACCGACGTCGTGTCGGAGCA
>BHDV01054862.1:9055-154579 GCA_005406045.1 Adoxophyes honmai | reverse complement strand
ACGCGCGTCGTGGATTTTCACGGCAAAAATCGTGTCGGTTTACGACTACGACGTCGTGTCGTGGACATGTGGCCAGGCCCTAACGACTGATGTTTTTTTAACTTTGTGTTAGTCAAATGACAATAATCTGGAAGTAGCGTTCTAGTGGCCCAGCCAGGACAGTCTCTTTTCGACAGTTAATTCGTCACATATTCTGGATGGATGACAATGAAGTACGGATGTCAAAAAGACTGCATCAAAAAAATTTTTTTTGTTACTTAGTTTAAGTTATTTTATTTAGTTTTTTAGGAAATACCTAAGCTAGTTTACATTGTAGGCAAGGGGCTAGCAACCAGTCATGATTAGTACCGTTTTATGTATCTTCAAACCCAAATCTGAATTGCTAAAAGTAGTTACACAGGTTTTATCTCTGTATTTCTTGAACACTAGTGTTCAGCAAAACTTAAATTTACTAAATGAACGGATGGAAATACTAATTAAATCAGCTTAATAACATGATTAGGGACATGAATCCAACTTAGGTTCTTAACAAACATCTTCTACAAGCAAACTTTAGCCTCTTTTACCATACTCACCAATAAAACTAGACACCGGGTGTTATCTTCCACTCTCATTAATCATTTCAATGTAACCTTGCAGACGTTTACGCTTTGTCCCCTTACCTTTATGAAAATTAATGGTACCCGCGGACCAACGGTCTGCCATTCTCGGGTTACCCTTGTGAAGAATGAAAGTGTGATGATTAATATAATCAGAGATTTATTAAATTATAAATTCAGAATCTACATAAATTACGACGGGTGGGAAGGTTTCCGTCATTTGTTTTTGATAAGTGTGGGTGTTGATGGTAACCTGATTGTTGGTTTAGTGGGTTAATGACAATTAATGGTTTGTGTTAATTAGTGATGACGTGAATGATTGGACGGTGCAGGATCACTGCAGCAGAAGACGTCTTTTTGATGAAATGGTGATGATGTAAATTTTGTATGTACTTAGTCAAAAAACAAAAATTTAAGAAACGTTAAATTTATAGCCCACGATTTAGATTTTAACAGAGTTACAGACCAGTCAGTCAATGTCTTTTATAGAAAATAGACACACATCACGCCTGTATCCTCAGATGGGCAGAGCACATGAAACGCTATAGAGACAAAACCATGACTGTTTCAGGTTTCTTAACCACTGCTAATGTATTTTTTAGGTTTCAAGCTAAGAGGTTTAGCGACAGATTGCTAGCGTATCGCCTAAAATATTCCTTAGCCGATTCCTTAGAAAATGTGGGAACTAATAACAACTTTCATTTAACCACACGGATTATGCAAATGGCTTAGAAATGGACATTTTCAACAACGTCTCATAAAACGTGCTTGATTGGACACAAACGAGGGCTATTGTAATTAAAAAAGTTCCCCCAAACTATGGCGTAAGTTCATTATTACCGCGACCGTATAATATAACACCTGAACGACTACGATTACGCATAATGACTACAAAGCCCATTGTGGCTATTCAGCCACTGATATTAATAAAAAAAAGGGATGACTAGCCCTTTGTAGGGACTTGTTTACTTGACGGAATGACGTGAATGTTTAGACGTAAAAAAAGGCAACTAAGGGAGAAGTAACGGAGAAAAAACCAACCTTCCATTGCTGCTTGGTGAAGTTAAATTTCACGTTAATGTTGTGGAGCAAAGAACAGTTTTCTGTGCTTCTAAATTTGATGGACAGTTCAGGAATGTGGTATTTCTCATGGTAGACGATGATCGCTGACCTTTGGCTCGAGTTGTGTGGCTGTTGTGATTGACGTTTGTTTGACACGCGCAGCGAGAGAAATTTTAGGAATCTCGGAGACGGAAGGATTCTTCACTAGTTAATTCCCATTCAGAAGTTGTTTTGTTATTCTTTGCTGTTTGTTTATCTCTTGTGTACAAATTTACAGATAAAAAAAATCACTTGACGTTGAGATTATTGGGAGAGCGCACAGTGTATTAAAATGGCTTAGTTGCGGTCATCAATAATTGATTTTCTATTAGGACCAGATTATGACGTGTTTTGTTGTAATAAAGCCTGATAAGAGACTCCTGCTGCAATATTTTACTTACTTTCGTAATTATATTAATTTTTCTGAAAGGTCAACGACCTTCATAAAATATGTTTTGATATAAATCTCCAAAAGTGTATCAAAGTACCACTTCAAATTAACTACATAATGATTGTCACTTATAAAACAACATACTTTTAAAGTTCCAGCCCTCTAACAGCACAGGGAAGGTAACGGCAAATAAATTTAAAAAAATAAAAAAAAAGTGAATAAGTAATTAACTACTAAAGGGTCGCATTTCTTTTTACTCGTAAAATTAATTAAATAAACGTACCTTTCAACAGTAAAAATTGTATCAAATTATCTCGCAGGAACTCGGAGATTTTGCGTTTCTAAGTTTTTTTCTGATTTCTATGGAAATAGGGTTACCACTAAAAAATATGTAAAATCGATTTAATTGTTGGCTCGATTTGTAATGAATATTTAAATACATTTAAATTTGATATTTATCGGGAGTTATAAGTACGATAATTTCGTCCTTTCTTTGTTTTCTTTATGTCGGTTTCATTGTTCAGTGCATTGTAATTAAGTAATTTGCGCAACTTTCAAGAGGCGAGGTACTTTGTTTGGCATAGGGAAGTGTTCCTGTTTTTTAATGAATCGTGAACTAGTGGAAGACAGATATGGGTCGGACGATTCTAATGCCCTGTGGAACAATTCTAAAATAGTTTTTTGACGATTTAGTTTTCTGGTGTAGCGCTTTCGATCATAACGCCAGTACTTATTTCTGGACTCTCCAGCTTGCTCGGATAACATATTAATTGGCAGCGTATTGGCTTCTATTATAATCTTTCGACTATGGATCAATATCTTTAGCACGCAATGTGACAAGGTTGGCTGTAAGAGATCCCTTAAGGGATAAGTCCGCCTTTGTACTTCGGCATTTCATTTGTATATGAGTTTTTGTATTTCGTGTTCTTTCCTTTTGTATAATAAAGTGTTTACTTTCTTACTTACTTACAAGTAGAACCAGTTATATGTGTGTACGTATTTTTCAACAACTGATCTACAAATTCGTAAAAATTTTCAACATCAATATGTAACGCACTTGATGCAGCCATATTGAAAGCAAGAAAGATAATATTGAAAGCAAGAGTCTTCTACCAGCCACATTTCTATTACCAAGATTTCAGCAAATGTTTCAAGGTGTTTGTCTGATAAAGCTGTTCGTGCAATATTTCCGTCATTAGTTGTCCCTGCATTTGGACGAACAACACCAACTAACAGTGACGTTTTACTTAGTTCTAATTTCCGCCTGTATTGTATTTTTTCGTTCTTCCACTATTTCGCTTCTGGGGTGTTTTTGGTTACTCGCCATTTCATGAGCGCAATATTGTTTTTAGGATTCCGTACCCAAAGGGTGAAAAAGTGACCTTATTACTGTTTGTATTTGTATATGTTTGCATTGTCACTACAACGGCAAATACTAAAAACAAAATAATAATAATTTTTAAGAAAGGGGCCATAGAAAAGACGTGATTTTTTGCAGTTTTTGGTACGGAACCACAGACTTATATCGAAATAGATGACTTAAGTGTATGTACTTTGCGTGCCAAAAGGGAGATCAATGCTTTTCCTTTGACGCAATTTCATTTAGTTTTGCACTAGGTACTTAGATTAGGTTTAACTTCCTAGAGACAAGACAACTTGAATAAGGCGGCGCGGCGTCACCTTTGAATCGGTTTCGTTCGGATTGTCAGATCCTACCACTAAACGCTTATGTCACAGTAGGTAAAGAAAAAGTGGTGCGCTTGGTTTTCTTACAGATGTAGAAACTCGCGGTATCTATTTTGATATAAGTCTGTGTATGGAACCCTTCGTGGGAGAGTCCGACTCGCACTTGGCCGGTTTTTTTTTTCGAAATGACTGATGTTGTCGACTAAACTATTGAGCTCAGTCTCACTTGCTTATTTCTGAAAAAAATATATCCACTTGCAGACCTCCATACTCCATCTGACAACCCTAACCTATACTTGAAAAAATTTATATCTCCGTATTCCTGGGTTGGTTGTGTCTGATTTTTTTTTGGTAATAGTTATAGTCTTGGTTAACACTTGTGTGCTGAAATAAAATGCGACCGTGTAGAGAATATCCCAAAAAAAAATTTTTTCATGTCATAGAAATTAATTAATTGACGACTATATGAGAGTATATCTTTATGTTTATATGCATGTATTGGTGCTTTAAGATCATGTCTACCATACCAGAAACCATCCATGGATTAATCTGCTTCGACAAAGAATAGAGCGCGTTTCTATGGTTTCTCAGGAAATTTCTCGATTTTTTTAATATCTCTGAAACTATAGTACTTACAGCTATGGGAGTTCAAATACGTGCTTTTATTGGTAATCGAGTATCTAAAAATTACATAAAATAGGGATGACCGCAACTAAGCCATTTTAATACACTGTGGAGCGTAGATAGCAAACTCTCCTTACGCATGAATGGTATGTCTTTATTGAGTTTTTTTTTTAAATCTCAGTGATCCAAAGGTAAAACTAGAAATAGTTATTGTAATGACACTTATTACTGTTTGTTATTATGTTCTCAATACAAATATACAATTTGTGGCGACACCTTGGGTTTACTTAAAAATATATGACGATTTGACCGTTACATTACTAATGTTATATGAAACTGTTGAAGTACAAACAACACCCATATAGTGGCATTTGGGTTCACGTGCTATACTACCATAGTCGTCGACAATAAACTTAGCAAAATATTAAGTGGTAGGGGTAAGCGATGCGCAAACTTAACCCCACCACTTAGTCTTGCCAAATTTAATGCCGACCACTTCTTTGTTTTAGATACGTAACAGATAATAGATACAGCTATTATCAAAATGAAAGTCAATGGAAACCTCGCATATCGAAAGCAACTGATAAATCGTGGCAGGTGCCTGTCAAACCCACAACACTGCATGTTCAATGTGAGTGATCGTTGCAATTTGCTAACTGTTAATTTGTAGATTACGGGCGATAGTGTCGGGAATGTATTGCAAAAGTAATAATGGCCGTAACTGACTCGCTGGGAACTAATTGTGACATACGATTGGGAAATTACAGAATTTTGCACATAGGATGTCGACTGGGTAAAAGACTCATTGTAATTAGTTCGTTGGTTAGATTATGGAAAAATATAAGACACTTGTTTTTTGGTTTATCAAATAACTAAACATCGACAAACGTATGGATCATCAGACTTCCAGAGTGACGTCACTCCTTAATAAAAATTGTATCTCGTAGTGACGTCACTTGAAACTTCAGAGCAGTGTATTCTCGTCATTTCTTGTTCGGAAAATAAATGAGAAAAATTGTGTACAATATTTTTTGGTTATCTATTTGACGGACTAAATAGTTTTTTTAATCAAATACCTACCCAATTGTGTAGGCCATGAGAAGCTACAAAGATACCTAAACGAAGTACGACGAAATGAAACTGATTAAACAACGATTCTTAAGTTTTAATAAGCCATAAATTAGTATTAAAACCGCACATTCATATTCAAAAAAACACTAGACCAACTGTTGCCTAATTCCATTGTGAAGACGCAAAAAGGTTATTCAAGTCGACAAAGGTGACAATAATGACAAAAGAAGACGAACACAATGGCGTCCTTTATTCAAATACTGTTTGTTTAATACAGAGGTGACGGCAAAACAAATAGCTTCTTTTACCGTGCGGCAGTGCAACCCCATCGCTGAAAAAACCAACATAACAAGACCTTACACAATCACTAGAAAATCATACAATCCTTCTGTGACGGTATAGCTCAACTTTCCTGGTTCAGGCGCCCAGTTTAGGAAGACCTTCAATTCTCCATAGAAACTCATGGGATCAGCGGGAAAGTTTGCTGAAAAGAGGGCACTGATAGGTCTTTCTGGCTGGATTTATTGTTGTATTTCACAGTTCTAATTGCCTATTATAACGATACTCGATACGTCTGGCAGTCTGAGGATAAAGTAACTGGATTTTGTAGGTATTTTGTAACGGTTAAGGTACTTTTGACTTGACATTAGACACGTAATTAATTTTAGTAAGAAGGCTCCAGGATTCGTTAGTATTTATATTTATATCTTCAGAGACTTTGAAATCCAGTATCAAAGTAGGTTAGGTCTATGAAATGAGCCAGTAAAGTATTCATTTGTACAGACCGGCTAAAATGGCGGCAAACGCGAATGCCACAAATAATCGCGAATAAGCGTATTCTAATTTCAGATAAAAAACTATTAGATACTTACGTTTCCTTGGCAGTACAAGTATGTACATTCTTTCCCAATAAAATCATCCTCACTTAAACAGCTTCGTCACACTGCTAACGAACGTGAAGTGATAAATCTCGCAAATCCTCGATCCGGGACCGGTCTAACGGTCGCATTATCTTTTTTACCTTTGTCTCATCCTTTGTTGGGTTAAATTATTCATGTCCATTAACTCCTTGAGTCCATTGTGACTCTCCACAGTAGCTGTGACTGATTAGCCGGTAGGGTCATCTAATGATGGGAAGGTAGAAAGGTATAGTCCAACAATGTTTGCGAAATTTTGAGGATGTTCTTTGGCAGACGATTGATTGTGCCTTTTGTGGAGAGTTATTGTCGTTATGCAGATGGGATGATTATGCAAAATTTTTGGACGTTCCCAAGGAAGTTCCGGGTGACGGGTTGCTGGTAAGGAGTTAGATGTTATAGCGGAAGCATAATCGATAGCAAAAATTACCAGTTTGCTTGTTTTAGTTTTTTTTTGTGACTAGCTTCGAAGAAGAACACACGAAACGAAACAGCAATACTATAATTATTTCAAACCTCGTAGTTACTTTACGCATAATTTTAGGTTTAAATATGGATGAAATAAGTATAGTAGTGATATGTTGCTAGCCTGTCGCTTAAACTATAATTAAACCTCCTTAGTTGCCTCTTCCAACATCCACGTTTGAAATGGAGTATTATTCTAAACCTCCATACAGGTCGACTACAAGTGCCCAATTTGGAAATGAAGTCTTATAGGTAGTAGGTAGGTGACATATTGCTAGTTTCTACGACTAGTGTTTACAATCAGGACGACCAGGCTTCATGTAGCCAACGTCGTAAGTGAAACGGTCTCTCCTCCAGAAATTTCATACACGTCTATGTCAGCTAATATACCTATATAGGTATAAGCTATGACATAATCTGTCCCAACCCTTCTGCTTTAATAATTCATCTGCCATTAGTTAACCCGCAGATGTCGACCATCTTCCCAAAAGAGGATTACGTATTTGACTTAACACTTGAAAAATAAAGGGTGTTTTAGGTCTAGGTTGCGGTTAAAATCCACTTTGGACACGACATGTTGGTGTTTATTATTTCTAAGACTTTGGATATCATAGCAACAGTTAAAAGAAGGCATATGGTTGTAATAGTTGTGACTTCAATGAAGAATGAAGACATTACTATCACAAAATCCGCCTTATCCCAGAAACTGCTTGTGACATTGGTCTGGTGTTGTATCCACCCAGTGTGTTGTCGATTTTAGAATTAAATATCTTTATTTCTTTTGTGGGTTTCGTAAGAGATACATACATACATACATATCCTCACGCCTGTATTCGCAAGAGGGATAGGCAGAGCACATGCATTCAAAAATCCAGTGCCACGTTTAGGAATTTCAGGGTAACCAGATAATTAAACGTGATATTGCAGTGACAGGTTGCTAGCCCATCGCCCACAATACACTAACCCTTTCCCAGAGTCGACTCTTACGACACCCACGGGAAGAAAGGGGAAGGTACTGCTATTCTAACCCGGCACCATACGGGGAACTCGTAAGAGATAACTACGGAAATAGGTTTTAGTATACTTTGGGCCAACCCAAGAGAATAGGCGTTTTCTTAATGTAGATATCTTTCCCGGTTATTTCATTTCCAGGTACCTAAAAGACAGATCGCAACAAGGCCTTTGATTATAAATTTTAGGTAAAGGACATCTCCTAGGAGCAAGCTCTTTATCAAGGTAATGGAACAAAAACATCACGTAGATGCAAGATCACAAAGCCATTAGCGTGCCTGTGTGAATATTCTGCCAAAGACGCCAAAGTGGTCAGAACATTAATTTTTGAGTGCCTTTTTTTAGCCGTCGCAGATGGGCGCTAATCTACGCCGCACTTGTTAAATATTAACGCACTCTAATTACAACCCTCTACCCCCTCTCTAATGGCTTTTAAAACTGATTCCCGCCCTCCAAGGATGCGTATTTGATGACAACTTTCGTCGTTTTGGCGCGGTTTTACAATAAGGGCCGGCGGGACGCATGTCGATTACCCCGCGTCATTAAACGACGATTTAGAAACCTTGTAGTTCCATGGCTTCTTCTTCACCGCCCTCTTTAAACGCTCTGCTACCCCAGTCAGCAATGGATGAACCGGGTACTAATTCTTCTTCACCGCCCTCTTTAAACGCTCTGCTACCCCAGTCAGCAATGGATGAACCGGGTACTAAACAAGTGAACAACAGCCAGATGTAAATGTACAGGTTTAAAATCCCGCACAGAGCATATGTGACACGTTTAAAACTGTTTGAATGGGCGCTTAGCATAGAATGCTACTAAAAGTTGCCGTTAGTGTTTCAACGGTGCTATTTAACATTGTTTTGCATTATGTATTTGCACTTGAAGTTTGAATTTTACCCTAACGTCGGTTGCTTTTATTCAAACAGGAGTACTTGGCTGTATGCTTATAAATTCGTACTAACATTTAATGCTGGAAACAATGGGCCTGTCGAAAGTACAAGTAAGAGTCTTTCTGTAGTCTGAGATCCTAAGAATGACAAGATTTATGTTATTACTTCATTTCTCTTTCTACACAAAATTCAAAATTCAAAATTCAAAACTTTATTTATGCAAATAGGCTCCTAAGAGCACTTTTACACGTCATTTTTGATTTTACCAGCGCTTCGGAACACTATGGCTAAGCCAAAAAGAAGAGTTACCAGAGAAGGATATGTTGTTAAAAGCCGTTGCCGTTGACAAGAATACCTTTTACATCTACTTTTATACTTACCTTTTACGGAAGACTTACACCAAAATGACTACAATGCCGCTAGCACCCGTTCAGATGGCCACGGCATCCCTTGCCATATTTGCTCTTCCAAAGACTTTTGTCAACTTCCAACTTGATTAATGATTCTTCAAGGAAACAACGCTAATGATGCTTCTAATGGCGCGGAATAATTGTTGCAAAACCATTTGCTGTTAGAAAAAATGGTAAACTAGGACTGTTTATACAGATGACCGTTCGACAAATAAGCCAAATCTGTCATGATATCATTAATTATGGAGCTATTGGTCGTTTCCCACGAATCCTGTGGAAGCGAACTGACCAAACGGTCTTTTGAATAAAAGCTTGGTATAGTGATTAGAGGAACGAAATTGTTATTTCTGTCTGCGTTAACCTTTCTTCTTCCGTAGATATCATAAAAGGAGACTAAGGATATTTTAGGTAGCATTAGGTGACAAGCTAGCAACCTATTACTAGTATCGCGTCTGTCATTTCTTTTTAATACTGTGAGGTTCTCTATCGTTTGCCCGAAAGTCATGCAATAATTTCACATGCCAAATGCCGTGCATGCCAAAATGAAGGTTATGGCCAGTGACATAAGGTTATAAGGCAAATTAAATTAGTACATATGAATTTATGGGAAATGAAGGGGATACTGTGATTGTGCTGGAAGTGGTAGCCAAACGTAAAATAGTCATGTAACGATTCGTGCACTCTGCTTACCCCATTCGTAAACACTGGCGTGATTGGATAATTATCGGGCGTTTGAACCGCTGTCATTATTTTCAACACTTTTTTGTCAGATTCTTTGAGAAATGTGTACATAATAGTCTAATGTGTACCTATCTATAAGGTACAGACTATTATATAATACACTTATTGTACCAATTTCGTAAGAAATCTGATAAAAAAAAGTGTTGAGAATAATGACAGCGGTTCAAACGCCCGAATATTTACCCGATTGATTGTATGGATTTATTCTACATAATCTTCTAAAATCATGTATCGTTGTAAGTATCCGTAGAATAACTATAGTGGCCAAAAACCGTGGTACATATTAACGTTGGTTGTTACCGTACCTGTGTAAAATCGGAAAAACAATTCTATCACAAAAGACAAAATGGAAGTCAGAAAAACGTGGCAACCCCAAGCATGTTTCTATCACTTGGCGAATTGTAAATGTCGTGACAACTGTCAGGTTGTGACGTGTCTTATCTCTGTAAAAAATGCACCCCCGGGGTGGAGGTCCCACCCTCGGAGCGCAGATAAAAAGTGTTGGTGTATTTGAGAAATATAACACGTACAGGATTATACTTAAAACTTATAACGATTAGCGGCTAGCGAGGAGATTGTGGGAGAGAAAAGAAAGAATTGTCCACGACTAGGTTTTATTTAGGACTTAATAAAAAAAACCCTATAAAGCTATGTTCCCCATGAGGTGGACCGACCAGTTTAAATTCATTACATGCCAGCACGTGTACGTAGACACAAGACGAGCAGCCGTGAGAGGAGAATGGCGCCGGATGATAAGGCTCGCTACACAGTACATGGCAGCCACGATGACTCTGCCAAGACTGTAGCGACGAAGAAGAAGATGAAGATAAAGCTATAGCTCGCGGCACGAGATTCAGGGTCTAGGTTCGAGAGAGCGGTTGGTTCAGGAGCTTGGCAGGCAGTTCTCTTAGTCCAGGAGACGGCGGCGAAGATCCGGTGGCTGACGCTGCAGAGTAGGCTTAGGAAGGCTTCAAAGGACATGCTAACAACCTGTCGCTATTATACCTCTTCCTTATACCTCTTGCTTAAACCTAAAAATATGCCAAACGTGGCTGTAACGTGTGTGGCTACGAAACGTGAAGTAGTCGTTGTTTTGTCTACGCCACTTTTCGTGTGCTCCGCCTACCTCGTTTGGAAACGTAGGCGCTGTAGCGCCCCAGCGCCACATACGTCGAATAGCTGATCTAAACGATCCTACATCGTGCTAACGAAGTTTCGATGATACATTGATTGATTTCGATGATTGTGATACCCCGAATTTAACGCGAACGGAGCCGCGGGCAAAAGCTAGTATTGTATAAAGGTAGCCGGAAGACGCTGGATGCAGGTCGCTTCCAACCCCGGTACATGTGGAAGTCCAAAGGGGAGGCCTATGTTCAGCAGTGGACGTCTTATGGCTGCGATGATGATGATTTTCAAATCCTCTTTTGTAGGGTTTGCTTTTAAATACTAGCTGCATTCGCAGTTACCCATACTCTTAGTTCCAAAGTAAAAAAAACTGAATGAAACACTTCGAATTACACACACACACACACATTCTCACGCCCTTATTCCCAAGAGGGGTAGGCAGAGCACATGAATTCAAAAATCCAGTGCCACGTTTAGCAATTTCGGGGTAACCAGATAGTTAAACGTTTTTAGTTAAAGTTTCGATGATCGTTTGCATAAATACAACTTCCAACTGTCTCTCTGTGGGCTTCGGTCCCAGGCATAACATCTGCCTGGAGAGAGATCTCTGTATTGGAGTCTTTCCCACAGCGTGATTATGTATGTATGTATGTAACTATGTATACCATTGCAACAGTTACTTTGAAACCTCTGTCTTCATCCCCAAGCTTATCTGTGCTGCTCAAAGATTGCGCCAGGAATCAAATGTATTTATGACTATGTAAATTGGTTCAATTCCGGCTGGATTGGTTTTACGCGGGTCCGAACAGGTGGCGCCACGAACCTTGTTTACGCAACGACACAAACAAAGACATACAAAAGTCTCAAGATGTGTGGTTTCGCGATAGAAAAACACAACAATAAATTCTTGGCAATAAAATTGGGGAAATTTTGGAAAATTTTGAAAATTTTTGGCTGGTGGTTTAGATTAACACTCCTTCGTTTAGGTGGATGTCATAAGAGGTGACATAAGAGGTGTCATTTGGGAATACAGGCGTGATGTATGTATGTAAGTATAAAAAGAGAGCGCGTAAAGATGTCCTTGAAATACACGCTGCTAGTAGCGACATAGCATTTGTTACTACATTTTGCGGCAACATTTTCTAGAATAGCCTTCCTTGCTTCGAGTCCACAAAACCTCCATTTACTGATAGGACACGGGATGCGAAAAAAGTGGTAATTTGATGGAACTAGCTTTAGGAAACGACCTTCTCTTCCTGCCTTTACTGCTGTGTTGTAAGTGGTTGTCCCTGAAATTGGAACCAACATTGTGAAACCAAAAAATCCGAGTTTTTTTAAATTTTGGGTATTCCCGTAAATTGTTAGTTAGGTACTCACGAATAATCAAAAACAAAATAACCACACGACTAATAATTAAATGCTAAGTTGAAAGGCGAAATAGAATACGCTTATTTTTTTTGGATATTGAATGACAAGTAAATACCTACATGATACAGATCAGTAAATCTTGCTTTTAAGATAAGTCAAAGTGGGATATCTGATTATCTTAAAAAAAACGCTTCAACATGGGTAGTGGGTAGGCAGAGCGCACGAAACATTACATAGTCAAAACCATTTAGCATATAATATTGTTAGGTTTAAACATAGACGAAAGAAGTACAATAGGGACAGGTTGCTAGCCTGTTGCCTAAAATATATATCTATTCCCTTAGTCGCTTCTTACGACATCCACAGAAGAAATGGAGAAGTGTTATTCGAAACCCGACACCACGTTTTCGTGCACGTGTATGACTATCTACTTTCGTCTACGGAGCTACGGAACGGGCCTCGTTTTCTTCGTAGTGAGCTACGTGTGAGATGCCGCGATAGTGGACGGACGGACAGGTCTCTCGTAAACGCGATGCGTACACCTTGACGATTGTAGGGAGCGGACAGAGAGGTGTGTGGAGTCGACTCTCGATGGAAATTACATACATGTATACATACATACATCACGCCTGTATTCTCAATAGGGGTAGGCAGAGCACACAAAACGCTACATATACAAAACGATGACTATTTCACGTTTCGTGGCCACTTCTAGCATATATTTTTTGGTTTTAAGGTGGCAGGTAGAATAGTGACTGGTTGCTAAAATGTACCTTAACCTATATCCTTATAGCCGGAAATCGATTGTAAATATTTTAACGTCGGGTACACGCGTCTGAAAATGAAAACCCCTGTGAAGTTTCTTTCACAGAATTTTCATGTAAAAAAATAAGAAAATCTGAAAATATTGTCCAGTATTTTGTACTCTGGCTCTTACTCAACTGCGAAGCAACTTCGTAAGGTGCAATTACCTGAAAAGTGATGAAAGATTTGTACCTCACATATGATACGATTTTATTTTATTTAGTTTCTTCTCCTCGTAAGTGACATTATTACTTTTTAGGTTTTCATTTGTTAATAAATAAAATGTGTATTTTTTTGACGCTTCGCAATAAATAAAAAAAGGAAAAAATACACGAACGTCTCCACACCACTCCCTAGCCTTAACTCTAGCCTAATCTCGCGGGTGGTCGAGCCTGATTGTGATTGACAATCACACGTCACAGCACACCATTCAACAAAACACGACGATCTCACCTTCCCACGAGTCCATTACTCGCTCACAACTCGAAGAAACTCGGAGAGAGCGAATACGAGCAATGGATGAGGAACAAAGGGAAGAGGCGAGTAAATTTGGTGGTAAAATTGCAATTGGTTGGAGGGCTATAACAAGAGCCTTTGAAAATGTACCTTTGGACGTCAGATGTGTTAAGGTGCGAGCTCGTCGCGCACGACACGCAGTAGATGTGCTGTTGCGTCATATCGTCACGACATGTCGTTACGTCGTGTTAAAAAGACATAACTTTCGTATCCGATTGCCGACGAAAATTGAGCCACTGTTTGTTTTCTTCATAATCAAAATATAAACATTTCGAATGAAGCGCTAGAATTGTCGGTCATGTCGGATGATAGGGTCGTTTGCCGCTTGACGATGTGTGTGGTTGGCTTCATCTCTCTAAAGGAATTTCTTATAAACATTATAATAATTTCGTAGAAACAAGTACAATCCCCGCTTTCTGTAGTAAAATGATGAGCGAACTTCCCCCCTCCCCACTACTTAGAATCTTGCCATGTTTACTGCCGGGTATTGTAAAGGTGTAATTTCGACTCCGACGTCAAACGAACGTCGCAGTAGCAGACGGTGTCATCGGTGAAACTATCTTTGACATAAAATTCACGCGAAAGCTAATCATTTCACGTGTCGCGGCGACATCTACAAAACAGAGCGTCTAGTGTGTTCAATTCGATGGTGCAATCGTTAACGAATTCGTTTGCGAGTTGTCGCGGAATGTATGGAGACTTGTCGACCGTGGCAGTTGTGCAAACGTTCCGCTGGCGGCGCTGTCTCGCTTTCCATACAATTTTGCGATAACTCGCAAACGAATTCGTTAACGGCTGCACCATCGATTTGAACACACTAGACGTTCTGTACCTTTACTTTATGTTGCGTAGTCGCGTCGTCTGTCGCTGTGAGTCGTCGGCTACGAGCTTGCACCTTTAGTCGGGTGATAGAGTATGGATCGGACAGCGGCTGAATAATGACTTTTACTCACGATTGTGTTAAATTGGAGTAAGTTATAAGCAGGTGTTAGGTTCATAGCGAAGAAAAGATAACTTACGTCTTGAATCGAGTTTAACTCGACTAATTGATGATGAAATATTTCGAGCTAAACTAGTATTAAGGCCCTGCGCAGACGACAGACTATCCGCGACCGTCTTGTAGTATGTAAAAATAGAACCTATGGAATTATATGCGACGCGCAAATAGTTCGGCGCACAATGCATACAATCCACGCAGACTTTTTGTGCGCCGCAGGCTCGATCGCACAAAAAGTCTGTCGTCTGCGCGGCACCTACGATGCGAGTTATCTGTTTATTTCAATTTTAGCGAGTGTCGTGGTAGTTGCTTGTCCAAAAGTGTTAGGCTGTTTAAGGCTTGGAATATATTCCCTTATTGATAAGTCTGCCTCTTTACTTTAAGTATTCTGCTTTTGTCTGCTTTATTTTTTGTGCACTTACAATTAAGATTTTTCTACCCTGAAGGCACTTACTTACACGGGCGGTTTCTCAGAATTTATCAACAATTATTCCCAAAGGGGGTAGGCAGAGCACACGAAACACTACATATTCAAAACTATTTAACTAAACTATTTCACGTTTTGTAGCTACTTCTAGCGTTTTTTTTAGGTTTTGAGTTGGCAGGTATAACAGTGGCAGGTTGCTAACCTGCCTAAAATAAACCTTAACCTGATTCCTTAGTCGCCTCTAACGACATCCGTGGAAGAAATGGAGAGGTGTTAAACTCGACACCACTCGGGACAGTTCCACGATCCTTTTGTGTATTGCTTGAAATAATTGACATAAAATTTCTGAAAATGTGATTTATAGAACGAAACAAACGAATCTACCTACACAAACCACACCACTAGGTAACATCGCCGGATGCCTCGAGCCTTAGGGGCGTAAAACCTTTACCTATGTACTTCCTCCTATACCTATAGGTAAAATCAATCGCGGAGTATGCGCGGAGGTCGGGGGTCGTGACCTGTGACCCCATTGGTCGACCTCTGGCCCCGCCCATCGCCCGCTGAAGCTGAAAAAGACAGCACGAGGATACACTGGAACCAATGGTAAGCGCAATTTAATCGTGAGTAGCCGATAGTACGGGTAAATTGGTAGTTTCAGTGTTGCCATTGTAATTGTGCGACTGGTTTTAGTGGGTAATTTAGGGTAACGTTTTATACTGCTAAGTATCTGCTTATATTATAAGGTGAAACAAAAGAAATAAACAAAAATATTTGTTGCCCTCGTAGTACCTATTTTAAGGCAAATTCATTGCACTAACTCTGGATGAAACAAAATGAACTTTAATGATAAACGTAGCTTAATGACTTCTGAATTTGTCTTACTGTTCTTACCTGTACTGTTGTAAAGAATTAGAATGTGTAATCTTAGTAAGATACTATATACAGTTTAACGTTGCAATGAGAGACCATGAATCCCTAAAACTTTAAAACTGACTAAGAATCAACATTCATATTTTGCTGTTATAACGCCCACACGTTTTAACTAAAGCTGAACAGTAGTAAGGAAGACATATTTCTATTCACGACTTAGGTTTCCGTCTGTATTTTATAAGGTTTTTTTTTTACTGTGGATGTAGTACCTAAGTGGTGACTAAGGCGTCAGACTAGCAACCTGTCACTACATCTATCATCTATGTTTATGCGAATTTGTTTGCAATCGGCCTCTTTATTTTTATTTATTTCATAATTTTCATAGTAGTACCTATATAAAGCATTGCACTTACCTTTAATAATGAAATTGCATTATAAAATAGTATTTTTTTGTGCTAAAAATAAAATTCCAACAAAAATCCTGGCAACTGAAAACACAGTTAAAAAGCTAACGTTCTAAATTCAACCACCGAATCCGCGTAACCGCCCGCAATCTGAACATGGCCGTCACACGTCATTCAAATAAAGAACAAAATGTCGTTCTTATTTCAAATAAATCAGTGCGTCGGTTAAACCGCTAATTGCGCAGACGCAGCACCGCGTGACCAGCCGTTGGTGACCCGCGTTTGACCGGGCAAACTGTTTGACATCGGTAGGTGATGGTTAGTGAACAAGAAGAAAGGCTTTTTCTTCAAGGTATAGTGGTCGGCGATAAAATTGGCAAGATTTTAAATTGAGGGGGGAAATTTGTGTATCGCTTTTACCTCTTAAGGCTCAATTCACACCAGAAGAGCAGCGCAGCGCGGCGTAGCGGAGCGCAGTTTCAGTGTCATGAGAATTTCAACTTTATTTTCATTACAATAAGACTTATTATCGCATGATAAACTCTAACGATGCGCGCGGATGCCCGCGGATCCGCGGGAATTCCAGCGCATTTCATAAACAAAGCCGTGCGACTGCGCGAGCTGTCGCGGGAATGCTCGAGGATGCTCGAGTAGTCGCGACGGCCGCTGTCAATACATATGTCAATATATCAATAATTATGTAAATTCCAGCGACTTCCTACGCATTCCAGCGGCTTCTCGAGCAGTCGCAGGAATCCTCGCGCATTCTCCACGGAGCGGGTCGCTGCGCTACGCCGCGCTGCGCTGCTCTTCTGGTGTGAATTGAGCCTAAGTTTATTGTAATATCGACTGACCAGGAAAACAAAAGCTTGCCACGTTTCAGAAACCTATGGCACTATTTCTTGCATATATCAATATCTCTCTACCTCTACTATATTATGCATGTGTTATAAATATAAACCCCGTGTGGTGTCGGGTCTAGAATAGCACCTCTCCATTTCTTCCATGGATGTCGTAGGAGGCGACTAAGGAAATGGGTTTAGGTATTCTTTAGGCGACAGGCTAGCAACCTGTCACTATTATACTACCTCTTACATCTGTTTTAAAACCCAAAATGATGCTAGAAGTGGCTGCGAAGCGTGAAATAGTCATAATCATGGATATGTCTATGGATGGATATGTCATAATCATGGATAGTGTGGTGCCGGGTTAGAATAGCACCTCCCCCTTTCTTCCCGTGGGTGTCGTAAGAGTCGACTCTGGGAAAGGGGTTAGAGTATTGTGGGCGATGGGCTAGCAACCTGTCACTGCAATATCACGTTTAATCACCTGGTTACCCTGCTGAAATTGCTAAATGTGGCACTGGATTTTTGAATCCATGTGCTCTGCCTACCCCTCTTGGGAATACAGGCGTGAGAATATGTATGTATGTATGTATGTCTATTTCACGTTTCGTGTGCTCTGCCTACCCCATTTGGGAACAAAGGCGTGATTTTATGTATGTATGTATGTATAAATATAAACCTTCATCTTGAATAGCTCTATCCATTATAATAAACCGCATCAAAATCTAAACTGGCGTAGTCAGGAACCGGGATTGTTGAGCCACTTGCCACTGTTCGCAAGTTAGACGCGTAATCAATGACCGATGTAACCGACTAGATGTTATCTATTGAATTAGTATTATATTATATTGCAAACATAGGTAAGTGGCTCAACAATCCAGGTTCGCGATGGTACAGTCAGCGTCTGATACATGTATACACTTTAGTACCTTTTCTAATTAACCTCATATTTAAACTCTCGCATGAAATTGTCACTGCGATCACAGTGACAAAGTACCAAAGTGTAACCATGTATCAGACGCTGACTGTACATAGGGCCGGACTGACAGACGAGGGGAAGCAACTTTGTTCTATACTGTTAGTGATACTGATGATGATCTTGTCCCGAATCTTTGTCTTTCTTTTCTTTTAGCTGAGCTGATAACTTATGGATGCATTGGATTACCAGACAAAGGATGATCATATTCACCTCATTTTTAGAGATTTTAATACTATGCGCTCCGCGAAAAGGCACAATAGTTAAATTAGCAAATAATATATGCTCTTAAAGATAGTTACAACCAAAGGGGTTTTGGGCTATCCTGCGGCATTGTGTTTATGGTCTCATCTGTGGCCTTCTGCGCCGCTGTTATGAGGCCCGCTACAGCATCCTCACGGAATACGTCCGTGTAATACGTGCCGTTGACCGTGTGGCGCGAGATGGCCACCACCGCGTGAGGGAGACTTTTCATTAGATCGGGGACCCCACCGACCAACCTCACAATCACCACGTCGTTGTAGGTGAGTCCCTGCGCTTCATGTATTGTTAGAGTACGCGATCCAGCCTCTCTTCCGTACCCCTGGCTGATCAGGGTTGCCTTCTAAGCCTGGGTGTGTACAAGGTAGAGGGATGGCATGTTTATTGGGAGTGTTTGCGTTGAGCATGCTTATTCAGGAGCATACTTAAAACAAGCATGCCTATTGCTAGCAAATGTTAACCGCCTATAAACATATGTATATTGAAGCATACCCAATAGCATGCTATTTTAGTTTAGAGCATGTGTAACAGTAGCTTTACATTTGCGTATGACCGCTTTAGGGTATTTAGTAGTTAAATGCCCAAAAATCAGTTCACATCCCTTATCGTGGTCAATAAAGGTAAAATAATTATTAATGTTTCCGACAGGGGTGTCACGGTTAGTGCTGTGGGAAACAATCACGGTTCGCATTCCTTTGCACCCCTAGCAGGTGTTTTGACATGTCATTATGTGACGGCCGGATAGCCTAGTGGTTGAGGGCCTGACTGTGATGCTTGAGGTCCCGGGTTCGAATTAAACCGAATTAAATTGAATTAAATCTGGGTTTAAAATTGACAAAGTTTCATACAAATTTTCATCCTCTATTTTAAACCTCTGGGGGTGAAATTAGTCAAAATCATTTCTTAGCGGATATCTACGTCATAACATCTACCTGCATGTCAAATTTCAGCCTGATCCGTCCAGTGGTTTGGGCTGTGCGTTGATAGATCACTATGTCAGTCAGTCAGTCACCTTTGAGTTGAGTTTAGTTTAGATATTGTGGGATAACTTATCACTAATTTTGGATAATGGTGGCATTTTAGAATTGCCAAAAAATAGGCAACACCGTCATTGTTATTTTAGTATCTGAGATTTTAAAAATATAGGATTTTTTATTTTAAAAGTAGTTACCTACTTAGTTAGTTAGTTATCGTTTTTCAGTACCTGTAGCTCGGGCATTAGTTTATTGTTTAATATTAAGCAGAATCCCAGTATACCAATGTGTGCATGATTGCTACCTTGTTACGATCTCCGGCAGCTAATTACGGCCCGCGGCCCGAGGGTTCCCACGCCGCGGGCGCAGGTGCCCATGCGCGCGCGACTACGGGAATGCCTGTCACTTGCGTGTGATTTGTATGGTTTTATTTTTCCTGTTCTGTCATCCACTTATTTAACACTAATACAGGGTTTACTCCTGTTCTGTCATTCACTTATTCGTTAACGCTAACTTAGGGTTTCCTGTGTGGTGTAGGGTTAGAGTATTACCTTTCTATTTCTTCCGTGGATGTCGTAAGAGGCGACTAAGGAAATGGGTTTACGTATGTTTTAGGTGTCAGACATCTTGTCACTATCATACTTCTTCAAAAATCAGCTAAAAGTGGCTATGAAACTGGAAAAGTCATGATTTAGTTTACGTCACGTTTCGCGTACTCTTCATACACCATTCGGGTACACGGGCGTAATTTGTATGTACGTATGCAATACAGGGTGAAATCAAAATGGTATTACAAAATATGTGGTTCATTCTCAGCTAATGCTGGACGATGAAATGATTTAATTAATTGTTACGTTCAGTCTTATTAAATTTGAGGTGTCCATACATTGAGGTCGTGATTTCATTTCTCCTTTGTTTGAATACCTACCAATCCGATAATTTATCAGGCTATTGGTCTCTGTGCACTGGTCGTCACAAAGAGTCCAAATATCTCTGTATATACTCTTTTGTCTTTTTTAACCGACTTCAAAAAAGGAGGTATTCAATTCGGCTGTATTTTTTTTTTTAGTCCAAACTAGTACTTACATACCTACAAACTAGTAGTAGATACTTACATACCTACATACAATCACGCCTGTATTCTTAAATGTGGTAGGCAGAGCACACAAAACGCTACATAGACAAAACTATGTCTATGACACGCTTCGTGGTCTCTTCTAGCACATTTTTTGTAGGTTTTGAATTAGCAGGTATAATAGTGACAGGTTGCTAGCCTCATAGCCTGTCGCCTAAAATTTACTTTAACCTATGTCCTTAGTCGCCTCTTGCGACATCCACGGAAGAAATGGAGAGTATTTTTATATGTATTCGCTGATTACTCGAAGACGCCTGGACCGATTTGGAAAATTCTTTTTTTGTCTGAAAGGGTATAGTTTCCAGGTCGTCCGATTGTCAGCATATCTTGACCTGATGATGGAATATGAGGGAAATCGAGGGCAACCCTCAAATTTTATAGGCACAGGTAATGTTTTTAGTACATTTTTCGCTTGGCAGTAAAAAAAAATGACTGAGCTGATGATGAAAGGTCAACTCCTTAATTTTTAGGAGTTAAAGGATATTTTTTTCGATACTGAATGCACCTGCAGACTGAAAATTATAGTTTCAGTAATTAGCCAGGCCTGCTGCTTCTCAAGCGTTGCATTTCTGCTAATGCTCGTTCATCGTGGGGTTTACTTAACAGTTTAGAGGGTTCTAAATCAGATAGTGCTATTCCTTCTAAAGCCTTGAATCTGCTGAGAGTTATGTATACCTACCTGACCTTTAGTAAATATGTACATAAACAGAAGTTTCCTTTCAGGATAAAGCTAATTTGAAGTCGGTTTTTTTTTGTTTAAAATTATTTTAGCCCTTAAATTGGCAGTGTACACTGTGATGTACATTGTCAAATGTTCCTTTTTTTGTAACTAACATTTTTGACTTCGTTTCCCTGCAAGAGGCTCGAATTCACGACTTTTTTAATTCTTGCCAATTTTGTCAAACATATGTACCTACATACATCACGCCTGTGTTCCCAAATGGAGTACGCAGGACCAACAAAAGGTTACATCCTCAAATCCTCAGCTATTTCACGTTCCGAGACACTTTTTGCATAGTTTTAGGTTTAATACATACATACATACATACATACAGTCACGCCTCTTTCCCACTTTCTTCTTTCTTTTAGGTTTAAACTCGCTTTTTATCGGTCGTAATAATTAACTTTCCTCTCTGCCTCTCAAAGGTTGGCTGTTAGAGATCCCTTAAGGGATAAGTCTGCCTTTGTATTTTGCCATTTCATTTGTATTTAAGATTTTTTGTATTTCGTGTTACTTCCTTTTATACCTACAGTAAAGTGTTTACTTACTTACCTACTTATTAAACATAGGTGGGATTTGCTTGCCTGTCGGCCAAAGTATACTCACTTAGTTACCTTTTATGACATCCATAGATTCTTCTGTGTTTTGTGTTGTTTCTATAAAGAGGTGGTTAGTCTAAGCCCGACGGCACGGGTAAATTTTCTAAAAAGGTTGAATAAAACAAACTTATCGAAATCCAGAGACATTTTTATTCCTCAACATAACTTCATATCATACAGTCTCACACACCGATCTATATTACACCGTCACTGTACAAAGTATTGCGAATAAATACCTAGATTGCTTTTCTTTACATGTATTCAAGATTTGGCAGGAAACAAATGTCTGAACGACACTTTAAATTAAAGAGAATTCTCTATTCCTTAAGTAAGCAAATCATCATTTTCGCTGAAGAAACAAAAGTTCAAGCAAAAAGAGTAACGATTAACTGAGGGTGCCACTGTCTTAGAAAATGTCACATTTTTGACGTAACTTCAGTATGTCAACAATTTTGTAGGACAAAGTTTAGTTAATTTTGTGTCCGCTATTACTGCAAGTGGGCCTGTATAACAGCTAAGTATAGTCTGAGATCGAATTAGAGATCAAAAATGTGAACAAACGTGTTGCCATTGCTTTATTGTTATGAATCAAAAAACTAAAAGTAGTTAAAAAATTAATACAATTATATCAATTCTATCAATTAGTAACAAAAAAAGGTTTTTTTTTGGCTTTAAAGGCTTTGATATTGACAGTTGTTTGTTCACATTTTTGATCTCTAATTCGATCTCAGACTATACAATGCCCTTTTATAATTTTAATAATATGGTTTTTTTTACATATATTTTTATTGTTTACAGAATCCAACGAACACGGTTCGGATTGAATACAATTTTGCTCACTTCCCTTAAATTTACTTTCTTCTTACTTTATTTGAAATCCTAAACGGAACGGGTGAGTAAATAAATACATGTGTAGTTCATTAATTTGTTTTTCTGTCACTGCGGTTACATTTGTAAGAGTACAATTTGTCAATATAGAGAGGCAAAATACTTTCCAGCTTGTTCATAAAGAATTATAAACCATCTTCAGTTACTTGTTTTAAGTTAAGTAGGTACGTCTATCTTTTTTATACAGACGTCACGTGTCGAAATAGGTTTAGTAGTCTTTACGAAGTCAAGTTGTGATTTAGTTTTTGTATATAAAAATGTATGTATATGGTACATAATTTATTTCTCACTAAGAAAACTTCAAAAACAAACACACAAACGTAAATTGCAGTGAACTATAAAGTAAATAATCCTTTCTATGAAAGCTACTTTTTAAATATAAAAAAAGTTGTAAAAACTCTACTTTAATTAAGGAACGATACAATAAATGCTTGTATGGAATTATTAAGTAGACAAGTACCAAGGTAATATTTACAGACGGCTTTTACCATTACACCGAAACGAAACATGTTTTAAAATATTACGCTTTTAAATAAAGTTTACCGAAACTTTTACATTTATTGCTAATTCGTCGTATTCTTCGTGTGACTATGAATTCTTAACATATTCGGAGTCAAGGTATTTAGCCCCCTTACAAGGCTTGTAACACGCGTAAGCGAGACAAATTCCATGTTCGGAATATGTTAAACATACAGTAAACATATTTCAATTTAAATAAATAAACATTTTTATCATTCTGAGTACCAAGACATCTCGCAGAGCTACACAAATCCCCTATTATTATTTTTCTGTTAATAAATACCAGAGAGCACCACGGTGAAATAAAATGTATCCAAAAAACTACTATGTCGTCTACGTATATCTACACTATTACTACACATCAACATTGCACGACCGATGTAAATTGTTATTGCATTTATCATACACATGGATCTGCCATAAAAACCTCATTGGCTTCATAATGAAAACATAAATAATATAGACCCTATCCATTGCCGCGTTGAAATGCCTGCAATTCTAAATCACATGCTCCGCTGCAATGGACAATAAACTAAGAACGATTCTCAAATACCTATCACAAACATCGTAGAAAACTGCTATGCCTTTCGCGCCTTATCATAACTATACATTTAAAATAAAACATTTTATTTACATAATTAAATATAAGTAGCCTAAATATTTTTACAGAGGAACAAAAAAAACTTGAACTAACGGACACTGGTGTCACTCAACGTTCATTTCAAATCGCACGGCTCCGGGCGTATGTTCAGTAGGTTGTCGATCATCATCGACTTTTGAGCATTCTTCTGTGTTTCAACTGGCGTGGGAGCTTCGAAGTCCTGGCTCTCCGTGGTTTTTGGAGCGTAGAAAGCTGATATCGGATCGAAGGTCGGACACGGGTCGGCTCTCTCGCTGTCCCTGCTGGTCCTCGACCCGAAGTACTCCTCAGTGGGAGCCTCGGTGCTGTCATGGAACTCGCTGGAGGAAGTCACCGCGTCTTCCTGCGGGACTTCTCGCTGGTATCTCTGGAACGGGTCGAAGCGTTGGCTGGGCAGGTACGGCGGGAAGCCGTACGGCGAAGATCAGGCAGCCGCCAGCTGGCGCCACATCGTGTGTCACATGGTCGCCATGTACGGCCATGAGAACGAGCTCCCTGAGAGCAGCATATCCCTTATCAAGGTCTCTATGGGGGTTTTCCCCACTAGCCTCACGAAGAACAGCTGTTCTATGACTTGGGAACTCACTGTTCGGAGGGAGGGTAACCGGAGAAGCAGTTTCCCGAACCGTGTGGGCTGGTTGGGGTACTGACTCCTGCAGTATTCTTCGAGGGCGCACTGGGACTTCTCTTGTAAACTCTCTATGTGCGGCACGTCGGACAGTCCACAGGCATCTGCAGAAGAAAGGACACGTTAAAATGATGCGGTTCTTTAAATTTAAAAGGGCCATTGGTTTTATTTTATTTTCCCTTGAATGTTTCTGTAATGTCGTTTCGGGAACAACAGCCAGATTAAATGGCGCAGAAAAGGTTATAGCTTTTATCGAGAAAGTAGGTAATTTTGTTTTGGAAAATATTATTTTTCTTCTACCTAATAATTTTTGACGATGTTTCAAAGGTCGTTAACTAGTATTTATGTATGTACATAGCACGGAAACAAGCGCCAGTAAGTCTACCTGACATTTTTGACGTCTCTAGATATAAAGTGTCAGGTATAGCCAGGATATTGTCTACCTCATTTACATAGAGGATAGAACCTATAGAGAAACAATGTTCGCAACCCCGGTCCGCAAATAGTTTGTAGATTTCAACATACTAAACGTCACCGTCACTGTCACAGAAACTGTACAGAGCCAATAACCGTAGAGAAAAAGGCACTCGCGTTACGCGCGATCTTGGACCGGCCAATAAGAGCACAGCGATCACTTCAATTGTTTTGCGGAATAATTTCCGAACAACCAAGATGACATTAGTACTCTATAGGTTCTATCCTCAATGCTCATTTACAACTAGAGTCGCGCCTTGCTGTACTAAGCCTGTTGGTACATTAATAAACAGTTCAAATATTTTACAAAATCTGGTATCGTGTCTTAATCAAATATTCAACCTAACCAATCTTCCTTAACCTTACATTACAGCCTATTTTCTTAAGTAAATCACACATAATTCTGAGACATCTTTTTATTCCCAGATCTCCATGTAAATTTGGATGTAACCGCAAATTCTAAGGATACTTTAAGTCCAAATCTTGGAGACAACGTAATCCTTCCAACCCTTGGTATAAAAACGGAGATTATTGCCCGTGAACACCCCTAACACGATTAGGAGCCCTTGCTACATTTGCTGTGGACATTAATATACTTTTATTGTGCAGAGAAATGATGCGGTAAACAAAAGGATCATTTAGCAGATGTCTGGAGAGAAGGCAGATGCAATTAGCGTTATGGAATGTAATTGGATTGTGATGAGCTGTGATCCTGGATAAGTATATCATAATTACGGTGGTCTCTGACAAATTTACAAGGACAGCCCCCATAACTATTTGGCAGAAAGCTACGTTTCTTTCCGTGAAGGACGGATATAAAAATATTCAAAGAAGACCGAATTGAAAATCCAGTTTGTAAAAGGATTGTTTCTTGTATGGAGTGAGAAAGAAAACATAACAGAAGAAGTCACTACATGAACGATGAATGTAAAGTGAAGGAATTCCGTTGACAATAAACAGAAAATCCATATGAACGTTCCAGAAAATGGTTAATTCAAAATTAAAACGTTAACCATCCAAATGAAGAGGGTAATTTATTCATTAAACACTCCGTAGTCGGTGACCACCATAATTACTAGTTTAAGTCACTGTTACTATTTCAAGGTAATTAAAATTTAACTAGTACTGCTTCGCATATCACGAGGGATAGTCATTTGAGTTGTTAATAATGAATATTACTTTATGGTAATAGAATTAGGTAATGATATTGGATGGATTGAAAAGCAAATACTTTAACATGGTAATTTGGAGATGTTGGTGGGAAAATGGGTATGTCGTGTATAATATATGTTAAACCTGACGATGTTTGGGCCTTGCATTATTATAGTTTATGTGGGAGCCGGGAGAAGATTTTTTCGTATACATTGGTAAGGTAAAGGCTCGGGTTCACGACACCTTAACAGAAAACATTTTATTTGCATCGCAATGTTATGTTTGTTTATACGTCTACGCGAAACAATTGTAGGTATTTTTCAATGTGAAAGCTGAACAGTTGTTAATAGGCATTTTATTTACTTGATGTTAATATCTAAACATCTCTGAATTAGTAATAATTTTAGTAAATCTGGTTGCAGGAGTATATGTCAGGTGATTTTGTTAGCAAGTTATTTTTATATTGGAATGTAAAATATCAAAATCACACAGATCTATTACATATACCTATAGTAATCCTACAAATAGGTACTTTTGCTATAGGAAGAAATAAGCACAATAATAATAAAATAGACGTAAGACTGAAAGATAAAAATATAATACTGACTAAGAATAACGAAAAAGCGTAATATTTTGAATACTTAAAACAAATACGTTTTTTGACGAAAGGAAACAAAAACATTTTTTATAGCAGTGCTGCTTGTATTAATCACCAAAGGGGTGTGTGATATCCAGTAATTTTCGTTCTAATAAAAAATCCCGCTGCCGTTTTGTCTCATCCTCCACAAACTCGGTTACCAAATTTCCTCAAATAAAGCCAGGACAGATGTCCGACGCTAATGGATTTAACCTAGTTTTCCCCCGTGAATCTATTAATTCTAATTCGTGTGTCCACGCCTTACGTCTCGCATGACGCAAGCCACAATTGTGATCACTTGTACTAATTGTTCAGGCGATACTCTTAAATGGTCGCAGCTGCTGGCAATTGATGGGTGGACGCTTAAGATGTATGAAAATATTGGGCAAGACCACGGTGGTACATACATACATACATACATACATACAATCACGCCTGTGTTCCCAAAGAAAGGCAGAGCATACGAAATGTGAAGACATAACCATGATTATGACTATATCACGCTTTGTGGCTAGCAAAGTTTTAGGTTTGCAAAGATGGAAGAGGTAGAATAGTGACAGGTTGCTAGCCTGTCGCCTAAAGGGTACCAAAACCTTAGTCGCCTCTTACGACATCCACGGAAGAAATGGAGAGATATTATTCTATCCCGACACCACACGGCGGTGAGTAAAATAATATGAACGTGACTACGGAACGTGAAAGCTGAGAGAAAAGACAGAATAAAGCCTCTACTAAGTAAACTACGAATAATAACTCTAAGAATCGACCCAAGAACTTTGGAAATCCAAGTCATAATGATTTCCCTTACATCAAAGTAGGCCATGGTTTAAATGTAACAGGAATATCGTTAAAGGAATAAAAAAAAGAAGGTGACACAAAAAGACAGTCTTTTACATCTATAATATTAGCACGGATTAGGTATACTAAATGTGTTTTTGTATGCGGTACACACAACACTTCCTCGTTGTATTCAATGAAATACATTTAAAAACGCTACCAGTTACAAGTGCAAATATTTTTTGAAATAGGAACACTGTATAAAACAGCCAGTTACGAGTACAAATAAATTTTGAAATAGGAACACTGCATAAAACAGCCAGTTACAAGTACAAATAAATTTTGAATTAGGAACACTGGAAAACACACCCAGTTACGAGCACAAATAAAATTTGAAATAGGAACACTGTAAAAAAAGCTGTTGCAAGGACTAACAGCGACACGTTACACGCTGCGCTGTGCATAACATTGTATCACGATGACAAACTACCAAAAATTACCAAGAACTGTGATCACAGAATTGGCGCCAGACTCCATTATTACTGATGGGGCTCTGATTTGCCGGGTCACATCATTTGACCTGACCATCAATACTATTTAAGCCCCTAACTGTTCGGGCGTCAGAACCGATTCATTCGGTTTCGGAGACATCGATGTGCATCATCTGTGATACATAATTAGATCGATTTAGTCTGGGATGATTCAGATGTATTCAATTTTTTTAAGGATTCAAGTAGTTATAGTGGTGTCTTTGGTATTGTTTTCCAGTTAATTATTAGCGAAACTGTATTAATATTAACTTTGGATACTTTAATGATATAAAATATCATGCCTGTATTCCCATTATAGGGTAGACAGATCATACGAAACATTGCTTATATAGAACCATACTTCACGTTTTGAAGCTACCGTTATCATACTTTTAGGTTTAAAGTCATAAAAGATATATTAAGTCTTTTCTCATCTGTAGCTCATTCTTCACATACATGGTGTTTCTGAAAGCAGTGGTAGTAGTCACATAAAAAAAGCCGCTAAAAAGCCTTTTGATGGCTTAAACAAACCTCTTGGTTTGTATTTCCCTTTAACTCCTTGCTGTTGTGACTAAACAAACATTCCAACTCTTAATTCCTCAACAGAATCAATTGTCATAGCCACCGCCTCTCATTCACTCGCTCCGTTCATTCAGCGTATCAATTCGTTCGTTCACCAGGGTCGTTCTAATCAGTTCTTATGCGCAGTCGGGTTAATTGGTACAAAACTAGGGTTGCCATAGGAAAAATCTAAATTTCCTAATAAAAAAATCTGACATTGCTAAAAGTCCCAAAAGTTTCGTGTTACTTTCAAGCCGAACAATTATTGAGATATCTTTAGCTGTAATTGATTCTATTTTAAATCGTTTCGAAATATTTTAAGGCTAGCAACCTGTCACTGCAATATCACGTTTAACCATCTGATTACCCTGAAAATGCTAAACGTGGCACTGGATTTTTGAATTCATGTGCTCTGCCTACCCCTCTTGGGAATACAGGCGTGAGAATATGTATGTATGTATTTATTATTTAGAATAAATCGTCCTATAGCTCAGTGAAACGGCGTAAACTTTGTTATAAATTACTGTATCACATGTATTATGTATAAATTCCCATTTTTTTAAGTGGCAAGTTTAAAAAATCCAGGCACTTGCCTATGATCTGGTGCCAAGCCTTGCTAGGATCAATTTTTACGTATGACAACCCTATATCGGATAGCCTTTGCTCTGTATATCTGTAAAACCAGTGCGTACAACTTTTGATTCAAGGAGGTGAGGGTTAGATACAGTTTTGATTTCATGTGCCCTTGTTGCATGGCGGCTCATTTGGGCAATTAAGTAATGTAATGGCGTCCTAAACAGTCGTGTGTGACTTGAATACGCTTGTATGATTAACGATTAATAAATCTATGCAATGTTTTTTTAAATAACCAACGCTAAATCGGCTAGCGACCAGAGTCACTATTGGTCAGCGACGGAGACTTAAAAACGCTTTTTCATGTATTTTGTACAGACATGTATCACGTTTTTACACACGTGTATCACGTGGTGGCCACTCGACTGTACAAAATGTTGGTAGTTGTGTATGTTGGTAGCCACCCAGTGGCTGTGATCGGTGGCCTGCTTGCGCCGAACATTAATCGAACATTTTTTAAAGCTTTTTGTACTAACAAAGCTCTGATGTGAGCCAAATTATGAGGTTGAAAGAAAGATTTAAATTAACAATAGGAATGGAGGGAGCCTCTGCCGAGCAGTGGGATGTCAACCCAGACTACCCAGATATACGGAGTAAATTTAAAGTACGTACGGATATAATTATTTTCACGTACAAAAATGACACTGTCGCTACATAATTGTTTGAATCATATATGATACATGTCGTGTATTTTCTAAGCAGAACTTAGTTTTTCATTACTGTAGGTAATTCTCCCATTAGGTAGAACTTATGAACTCAAATTGATTTAGTTGTAAATTCTGTAACGTACCTACTTAATCATGGGCGTGGTTTTATAGCGCCAATGACATTACATACTTATAAATTGGATTTATTTGATACCTATAATAATTTTCATATCGATTTTGAGTGTGTAAACACCTTATTTATATTATACCTATACTTGGAGCGACGTCTAATTGATTCTAAATCCATTGCTTTATGTTAGATCCCTATACTATAGACCGATAGGTACTTAAAAGATGGTAAACAATCTTGACATGTCTTTTTATTGAAATACACAGTCTAAAAATGAAAATCGTTACAATATACAATTCAATTATGAAAGTAAATGATTTTTTCATACCTAAATTGTAAAATGTAAAGATTTTGATTTATAAAGTGTATGTTTAAATAAAAAGACACGTCAAGATTGTTTACCATCTTTTAAGTACCTATCGGTCTCTAGTATAGCACACGACGCGCGTTTCTACAGCGTTTTATGCGTGTTTTGAACCCTTTTGGAAAGCGAAATACTTGACGGAACTCTATAAAAAAACAAAAGTTTTTAAAAGTGTATTCTTTATCCATTAGTCCGTATATAAGCTGTGTCAAAAACGTTGTACTAAAAGAGAGTGGCGCTTTTTTTTCTAAAGTATTGTGGAACTCCTTCAGGGGTACCATGGAACCCTGGGGTTCCGCAGATCACACTTTGAGTATGGCTGATCTAAGCGCAAAATCACCATTTAAGCCCTGCTTAGACGACAGACTATCCGCGACGGACTTTTTAGTCTGTGAAAATATAACCTATGGAATTACATACATGCAGTAACGCACACGACGCGCAAAAGTCCGGCAATGCATACAATCCACGCAGACTGTTTGTACGCCGCAGATTCGATCGTAGAAAAAGTGTGCCGTCTGCGGTGCATCTTACGGCGCAGGCGACGCTCTTGAAACACGCGTTGTCTGCGCGTTTTATATACGCTGTGTGCTAAGGGCTTTATATTATATTATTTAAGTATTTACAGACCATTAAAAGGAAAGGGTACAATCGAGTGAGTTAAATCGAGCCCGCATTCGACTAATCGTCATCGTTCACGCTCTATCTTTTATAGAAATATATAATTATCGCTTATTAAACATTATGCGGGTCGATTTTTATGGATTTAGTGTTTGGGGTTAAGTTTTATCACAAAGTACAAACTAACTTTTTGATAACTGACTCTAAAATCTGTCTTACTAGTCTTATGTAGTAAGTCATCATCATGACCAGTCCCTACACGTACACCCTATACGTAGAGCCTACAAATATGTCAGAAGTGGCTGCGAATCGTGAAACTTTGAGTATGTAACGTTTTGTATACCCTGTCTACCTTATTTAGGAGTACCTACAAGCGTCATTATTTGTACAGTCAGCGTCTGATACATGGTTACACTTTGGTACTTTGTCACTGTGATCGCAGTGACAATTTCATGCGAGAGTTCAAATATGAGGTTAATTAGAAAAGGTACTAAAGTGTATACATGTATCAGACGCTGACTGTACGTATCTAATTTCGGTTGAAATAAATTTAAATTCATAGCCTATTTAACTCAATCTCATTTAAAATCATGTCAATGGAATTTATATCGAGACATTCTATCAATAAAAATATAAAGGTAAGTCGATCAGTCGAACCAACCTACAATGCTTTGAAGGCGGTGTCTCAAACATTTACAGGCTGTTCAGAGCCAAGAAAACATAAACCTTATTTTGTAGAACTTAGATTCTATTATCGGCTGTTTGTAGACTACGGACAGATGTTTGCTTTGCAAACATTTGGATGATCTTGTATGCAATAGTATTAATGTAACAAAGAGGTTTCGACAAACTTACGGATGCTGTCCGCGGTGGCGCTAGTAGCGTCGTTTGAATGGAGTTTGTTTAAGGAAGAGGTAGTTTGGGATTTTTGCGGCGGTAAATAGAACTTTGTGTTTGTATAATGGATGAGATAGAATCTTGTTATGTGACAGAGTGTTTTTTTAGTGTGAGTAGTGTTTTTATGTGACTTTTTTAATGCAATAGTGGTCAAGTATTAGACGATGTTATAATCAACATATTCCCAAACGAGGTAGGCAGAACACATAAAACTTTACACAGACAAACTATGCCCATTTGACGTCAAAATGGTCATGTATGTATGTTATGTTACAAACATTAGCCGGCTTAGCACATCAAGGCGTTAGTAGAGATGTGCGAGAGATAGACTATACCTGTCACAGTCTAACTAGAGACGTCAGAAAGTGACAGGTAGATTCTTACGTAATCGATTATGCAATTTCAGTGTGTCTATTTTCTTACCAACTAATGAACAGATCTTCGTACTTCACAAATTTCCTTATCAGTTACACATTTACCCATTTACCCGTTCGGATTTACCTTACAAGCCTAACCTATAATTTCCATGACAATACACACAATACAGTCTTTACAAAATTATCACCAAGATCGGAAATAGCGAAACAAATTTAGCGCCCACAATAGGACCCCGGTGTTTGTCACCGCGATTCGATCTTGAGAATAGCACCCTTCGTATCAGATTGAAGTCGCTGTTTGCACCCGACTCTGAGCCGAGTTCTCATTTTGAAAGCACTGGAACGAGAAGAGATATGACGCGGGTTTTTAAAACGGCCAGTGTGTTCTGTCTGATTTTTTTAAATAATAGAGTAAATATCTGGTTTTCGATCATTTAATTACTACCTTATGTAAAAGCAATAATGGATTAAATTCGAACTAAGAGAGTTTTTTTTTCATCCAAATTTCAGCCATGTCGCTTTGGCATAGACAGCGTCGATCACTCGGACGTTTTTGAAAGAAGAATATATTCTGAACTTAAATTACACAGAAAAAAAAACAAACGTCTAATTACTACCAGATTAAAACAACACATCAGCCAATTAAAATAAAAAAGTCGCGCCACCGCCATCTGTGTTTCGGGCCGCGTAATTACAGGATTTGTAAGTCAATCGCCCACCGAATAATCACCAGTAAAGTAATGACACCTCTTTGCTTAACAATCGGTGGCAAAAGGGTGTAATTTTCATCTTGCCGGCTGTCATTTTGGCACGCGCCTAACTAGCGGTTGCGGCTTTTTGTTTAGGTTATAAGTTACACTACTTTTTTTAAGTTTAATAAGTTTTAGTCCGTATATACTATGTTTTTTTTAAGATTTGAATTTCAGCGACCAATTTTTCACACATTTGTAAGTAAATTCAAGGCATTGCAACAAAACATAATGCCGGTTTTATTGAAAACATTATAACAAACAGTAATGTTAGAATTCATGATTTCCAGTGACCTTTGGACTCCAGAGAAAGAAATTTAATTTTGTAGGTACATTGAATTTCAGATCTTAAAATCAACAGAATGCGGTATGATAGTGACAGGTCGCTAGCCTATCGCCTAAAGCGTTTCAGCAAAACTTATTTCTTTAGTCACTTCTAATTACACCTTCGAATTACACACGAATTATTAATTATCATTATTTAATTTCCACCGCCGTATTTTTACACTATTCATAATCACAAGTATTATACAAATAAACGCGGTAGTTAAGTACATTTTTGCAATAATCACGTCGGTGAAAGGGTATAATTTTCATCTCAGAGCTGTCATGCCGGCACGCGCCGAACAATCGGCAGCCATCTTTTGTTTTGGTTATACGTTACAACGTCCCCCCGGACGATGTGGACATGTGGTACTTTTTTCATTAAATTATAACCTCAGCGAGGAAAATTGAGACTCGGTTATGGAATAATGACGACTGTTTATGTTTTTTTATATAATGTTTCGTCGAAATTATTTTTTTTGTTGAGATGAAAAAATCGTACACTTACTTACGAATTAAATGAAGAAAATACAAAAAAAAACCTCATTTTCACGAACAGAGTAAGCAGACCACATAGAAAATGTACAGCTACAAAAATACAAATACAAAATTACGCTTTTTTTCTAACAAGCGGGTGTATCTAGTTTCTAGTCCCATTTATTTAAAAAAAATGTCATCCCTATTTTAGAGAAAAAAGTACAAACTTTTTAATAATGGCATTCGCAACCATTGATTAGTGGTCAAAGGGTGTCGGCTCAAGTGACGTGTGCTGATATGATTATCTGTGCCTGGGGGATGAATTTAAAAAAGAAGTGCACGAGAGGTTGAAAAGGGGATGCATTTGAAGATAGATGGTTAAAAAACGCCTTTGAAAATCCTTTTTTCACCAAGTAAGTACTGTAAAACTCAAGTTTGTTTAGTACTATGTTTTCTTAATTTTATTACCACTTGAACTTGGTGTTTCATGTAAGGTAAGCTAAGTTACTTTAAGAAAAATATCAACTAAAAAAAAACCATATTTTTTTTTCAATTTACATCAAAAATAGTTTTTTTAACGCCGTTTCTACTGTTACATTACGAGCACACGCATTTTACTTGTCTGTTCACGCTTCAAAATGTCATCATCATCTCAGCTATAAGACGATAAATTGTCAGATCGTCACCTAACCAAGTCTTTTACTGAAATATCCCAATTAGCGAGCCAAAAATCCCGTTATCCCCGAACTTATCCCAAGTTGATACACCGCTGTCGCATGTCAAGCCAAAAGTCGCTTGTTAGAGTAGTTGGGGGTGCGGGGAGCGACCCCAACCCCCGGGCTAAGCCGAGGGGTCACTGCGGTTTGCCGCTGCACAGATATTTTGATTAAAAATATTTTTTTAAACATTCTAAATTCGAACGTTTTAGAAAAAAAACAGACATCATGCCTGTATTCCTAAATGACTGGCATGCTACTAAACAAAACCATGACTAGGTACTTCACGTGTCGCCATCTCATATTTTTTAGTATTTAAGTTGGTTAGTATAATAGTTACAGGTTGCTAGCCCCCGACACCACGCGGAAAAAGCATCTGCGAAATAACTATTTTTTTAATTGTTTTTTTTTTCAGAAAAAGTGAAGTAGAAAAGTGTTAATTTCATCTTTCAGAGTCCGGTCTGGACTCCCACAAACTAGTTTTTCTGTGTGATGGTGTTCAACTATCATCACTCTGTGTTAACTGTCTGAAGCTTGACGACTTTAATCGTGTGTTGTTGGAATACGTCCGGAATTCGGACTTGAGAATAATTCTTGGTACCTACTTTGAGTTTCATGGACAATGGACAGATCGAATGGTGGATTTCAGAACCACTATCTGGCAAAACAGTCAGTGTATACCACTTTATAAATCTCTTCTTCAAGTAGCTAACCTTATAAACTCCCATGAAGCTGACATGTTTACCTGGAGTGTTCAAAGTCTCGTTAAAAACATAGACTATAAAAATACTCTTTAACAAACTCCATAAAATCGTTTCAAACCACAAACTGGCCACTAACACTTCAGCAAAAGAAGTTTCCAAACGCCATAATTAAAATCCAAATTTCGAACAGAACGGTCTCATTAAAATGCGTTTAAAAGTTGTCGTCGTGATTCCAACTCCTACCTGTGGTTAATTGAGGATATCTGGCGAATTAACCAAATGAGGGCGGACGGTCGGGGGCAAAAATGTTTTATTGATTTCGAAGCGAGTGGTGGAAGTTGTAAATGCAATGAGAGCGCGAAGAAGTTGGGTTTTGAACGTGACAATAATTTTGCTGAATGGGAATTAAATTATAATTTTATGCTGTTCAAACCATTTTGAGATATTTTTCGAGTTTATTTACTAAAAACGTTTTTAAATATCTGATGACCTACCTATATGATGTAATGTGCCAAAAATTTTAGTATATATTTCCCACGTTTTCGTACAAATATTTAAAAAAACTGAATCAGTTTAGACTTTCTGTCAATTTGACAGCTGTCAAAACAGTCTCGTAAAACAAAGCGAAATTAAATGGACTCCCTCAGCCCAATAAACCACCGACTAATTACCACAATCTGCCTATCGAAAGCGCATCAGCGCCCAACTGTACATCGTAAAAATCGTGATCCGCACATCGCAGCCGCCATTAGCAAGAACGTGCCTGTAATTAAAATACCCTAACCGCTGAAGCCCAAACGGAACCTTATTTTAAAACGTCCAAGTCTCAATACTCTAAATACCAGCGAATTAAAACAATTAACTAGCTGAATGGAGTACAATGGTCCTCAGCGCACGACTTACAAGAGCTATATGGGACTGGGAGCATTACACGGCGTTTGCTCGTTTAGGTTGGTAACGATCTATATGGGCGCCTCTGTGTTGGCAATGTATTTGAGTTTGCATAGGCTGAAAGGGCTTTGCACCCATTGCCGGAAATAATGAGTAAAGAAACACTAGAACTTTGAAAATAGTGCTGGCTGGATACGGATAGCGTTTAAGAAAAAGAAAATTTGAAATCGATGCGATAGTGTATTGTTGTTGGTGGCCGGTGTAATTCTTAAAAAATCGTAATTTGATTTTCATTGACGTGTATTGTGTCTTATATTCGATAATTATCAATCTATTAAGTACTTATCAAACTTTTTTTACAAGAGACATTTATTTGCAAACAATACTACAAACTTTAAATCTTTGGAGCACTGACATCTAACTCTAAACATTTATGAAACAAACTCTACACGGTTGGCCGCATGGTTTCATTGTTTGCAGACATGCGCGTGTTGAGCGTGAGGTGGAACTTGTAGGCTGTATGCGTATGCGGAAGACTTCTAGTCTGATTTTAGTTTCATTATTATGTTGGTCAACCTGATTATATAAGAAATTTTCCTCTAGTTTTAAGCTAAATGACAAAGCATAAACCAAAACGCAAAAGGGCTCTAATCTTCCTGTCTATTGTATTTAGGTATGTATAAGACTTAACAGCTCAACGGGTGACCTTCATTTGAGGCTGAAATCAATCCCATACAGAGCAGGGCGTGTTAATCGAGCCATCAAATTGGGTTTTCAACGTTTGAGCTTATTCCGCAGAAGTGCTGACTCGCACCTACGCCCCTCGCCGCCATTCTCCTTTTTCACGGTGTTGCAATTCTATTACAGGCTTTTTGTTTTTGACGTCTTTTAGGCAATGATGTGGGTTTCTGTGGGCTATGATACAGTGCTTTTATGGTGTGTTTTATCGGGTTACGATTGCATTTCTCCATATATCTTCCGTGGATATTTAGGCAATGAGCTAACAACTTGTCATTAGTTATACAATTTTGTCAAACTTTAAACTTAGGATTGCTCTGCCTACCCCCATCAGAAATACGGACTGATATCTGTTTTGTTTAAAAGAAGTATTAAACACTAGACTCCGTAATAACATCGACATATTTTAACCAAAACAAAAACGCCCAAGGCGCCCGCATGCGGCCATCACAGTTAGTTACGCTTGACGTTTTATTAATTCAAAAATCGAACGCTGATTTGATGAAAAAAAGAGATGCGTTTTTGACGTTTCACTTTTTTATTATTTAATTAAGTAGGCAACGGTAATGAGGGTTCATCCAGCCAGTGTCGTGTTTCGACACGCGTCAAAAGCTTTGAGGTTTCGGTCCCGGGGGCTTTTACAAAAAGCCCAGTCCCCGTTTTGATGGCTATTGATAAATATCAGTGTTATATCGTTTTACAACCAGAACAAAAGGCGATTACCGTGTTATTAAATTAATACTGTATGGTTTGTGGGTTTATGAACTGCGGTTTTGGGGTTTTGGGATTGTTATTCGCTTTTATTTGCGTATTACAGATTCGTGATTGGTACGAGTACTTCATTGTAAAAAAAGTACATTCACGAGCACACAGAATAGATGGCGTTAGATTCGCAAATAGCTAGCTAGCTAAAAGTAGCTCCTAGGGATGTCACGAATTTCAAAATTTACACAATACGAATGCGAATGCGAATTTTCGTAACATCCGTCTCTAGGCCATTCATAGCTCAGAACCAACTTTCAGCACCTTATCAAGCGTTAGCCAACTTCAGAACTCGCGTCTACTAAAGCTACAATACAATAACCAAACTCCTCAATATTGAGGGTGTAACAAAAAAGGGCCGATCTTTGCACTTTGACATTTCTCGGTTTAATCACGTACTCCACAGAGGGCGGTAGCGTCGCAGGGAGATCAGCTGCCCCGCTCGCATAAAACGTCGTAAGTGCCTTGAGGTTCTTGTGAAGATACGTCTTTTTAAGCTGGGCACCAGATCAGCGCTCTTGACATCACCGTTCACCACTCGAGAGTCACTCTGAACGGATATCGGCGCTTGAGCGCCATTGTCTGCGTGACTTTTTGACGTTATCGTAGATTCTGAGAGATAATCAAATATGGATCGGTGCCGTTATCTCTCGACATATTTGTTGGTCACAATTAAATTTGCGACAATACATGTTCCATTTTGTTTTCAAAACGTAAGGTGTGTTTAATCTTTTTACTGGCAATAATTAAACAGTTTTCACGTGGCGACATTGTCAGTTTGTTAGCTTGCCTGTAATCGCCTCAAGATTCTTCTGTAGCTTTTATATTTTAATCAGTTACATATAGAAATCTGTTACTTAAAACTTCTACATTATAATATTTTAGTTCATTGAAATTTACTTTCTCCATTTCTACATAAGATTTAGATTATTTAGTTCTGTACTTGACTATACTTTACCATTTTTCATTGAAATCTATCCATCGTTTTTTTTACTATTTTTCCAACTGACAAGTTTCTTAAATTAAACTGTTCTTAAATTAGTTTTCCAAGTCAAAGAAATATCTATATTACACTATTATGTAGCTTAGCTAATTACTCTATTCAAAAACAACAGCTTGCTTTTTCATTTTTCAAATAATAACCCAAAAGTTCTAACACGAGGTGGTACAGAGGCTGTTATACGCCTCTATACAGCTTCATTGATTCTGCAGACCGTACCTACGCTCACATGGGACATTTATTTACCGACTGTACACGGAACGGGACGGCCGCTGTCCGAGTTCGAAACTAATGCTTCCGGTAGGGTTGGCGACGCTATAAAAAAGTTGACAGTTGACAGTTCGATGACAGTTGACAGGTGTTTAACGCGTGTTAATCTGTGGAGTTGGTGAAGTTGGGATAAACATGCATATCTATGAAGTTGTATTTGATGAGAGAAAAGTAAAGTTATTGAAAGCTGCCATAGTTGTTGATTAATGCTGATGAGAAAAATAATGACGTAAAAGGCTTTTCGCTTAATTTTCGTGACTCTAAAGCTCTGATGTATGTAATTAAATCTTACGTATCTGCAAATGGCGGCCGTAAGTATATGCCGTAGAGTGGATCAAAGATAATGTAGATGGGGGCTAGTGCTTGAGAAGAGGGTTACAATGGGACTCAGAAATTTGGGCTGGCAACCAAAACGTTGGACCAACGATCTTGCTAGAGTGGCTGGGAAGAACTGGATGTAAATGTCACAATACCAGATATTGCGTGGACTGGATGAGACTTACACACAACATTGGGTGAATATCAGTTAAAGGAGAGAAGAAAATGAGTACCTACTCAATTTCTGTTTTGAAAAAATAGGCAATGCTATGGGTAAGAAATTTTAAAAGACATCATCAAATGAAACCCGCATAGTATAGTACCTAATGTGTAAATATGAATTCAGTCTCTCAGTTTTATCGGGGTATGTATCTCGGTTTAAAAACACCTAAAAAAGTTCGCCTGTCAACCCTGCGCTTTGATGGGGTGAAATAAAGCTCGCGTACACGACGAATGGAGTGAAAAAATTCCAGTTCAAAAAGCCACGGCTACACGACCGTTGGCAAAAAGTTGCATTGTCTGTCGCGTGTGGGGATGTTACCGGCCAGTGTTTTGTCTTCTAGGTTGTCTATGCTATATGAATACAGACGATGAAAGTTGTCTAGGTTTTGTGGCCAGTGCGTTTTTGGTACTGGAATAGTTTTTCTGGTTTTATGAATGCTGTTAGTGAGCTTTATACCATGGTTTGTGTAATGATCAGCCTTTAAATCGACGTTGATGAGATTGAGATTGTATTTCTGTTTTATTACGACGGAGGAGTCAAATTTGAAGACCTAAAAAAGTGCTAGTGTGTTGTGTGTGTAATATCCACTGTATCACATCCATACAAACCAGAAATAATATGTAATACTCCGTTTTAATATATTATCTTCACGAATTTAAAAACATTTTTAGTATTACAGGTATTTAGCGCACTTTCCTGTCTTGTGACCTTTATATGGCTATAGGTACCTACATAGCGCTATGAGGGTAGCTTCAGTAGCTCTCGTCAATCAATGTAGAGTGACATGTTCATTCATCAAAAAAATGCTGGCGGCGTGGTGTTATTAAAACATATGAAAAGCGAATGTATTGTTTCAGAAATTGCGGTTTTTTTATAGTTTCGGAAAGCTTTGGGCTTGGTATTGCGTATTAATAAAGAGGTAGAGCTGAAACAATTGGATCTCTAAAAATTAGTACGTTTATGAAGCTTGCTTTTAGGATGGCTAGACGTTTAAAAACATAGACAAATCATTTAGTAACGCTGTGCTTGCTAGAGCGTTTGTAATGTCTTTTAATATAAGTACAGTATGGGGCAATAGATCACAAGTAATAACTTTTAATATAGACGCACACAAACAAACTTGAGAAAACATATATACGCCTATGATCCCAAATAGAGTAGGCAGAGCGCACCAATGAAAGAGGTATACCAGTGACAGATTGCCAGCCTGTCATCTATACCTAAACCTATTTCCTTAAGGATGATTTCCACCAACCGGCCGGAACAGGAACGGAACGGAAAGAATACGAAAGGATTCCGCGACAGCCGTACGTCGCCGTCGGCATGTCGACCCGCACGATCGAGCCGATGCCGCCGTTCGCGGCCGACAGGATGTCGACGCATCCGAACGGCACCGTACGTCACCGTACGTCACCGAACGGATGCTAGCGAACGTATCTCCAATCCGCAACCAGTTAAATACTATCGTCCGCTCGTACCACATTGACGTGTCGTGTTTGGAAAATGGTTGAAGTCGACGTTATATGTATTATTAGCCCTTGCTTTAGAAGAAGAAGAAGATAATAATTATTAACAATACACAAAAGAGAAAGAGAAAAGTTTGGGTCGATAATTTGTGGCAAAAACTGTGTAAGGTTGGCGAATTCCATTTGATTTGGAGTTGGATGTGAAAAAATTCAAAGATTATTACAGAATGGACAATTCAAAATTTAGTAAACCTTCTCCGTCCTCATATCAGTAAACGAAATACAAATTACAGGTGTGCTATTTCTGTTGAAGAACGGTTATCTATATGTTTGAGGTAAGTAAGTTTAATGAAATGAAAATCGTTGATTTCTTTTGTAAACTAGGTACGTACTTCAATGTCTATGGTGGGTCAAGATTCAATTGTTTCGACTGTACGTAATTATAATTGTAGTCAGGTAGGTATAAGTATATTCTACATTCTTTTCCTTGTCACTAGTTAGGTATAAAGAGTTGAGATCAATCAAGAAATCAGTAAAACATTAAAAACGAAAAATATCTGGACATTATTTTATAACAACACTTATAAGTTTAATTTTAGCTAGGTACAGTCACGAACCGGGATTGTTGACCCACTTGCCACCGTTCGCAATTTAAACGTGTAATCAATGACCGATGTGACCGACTAGATGTTAGCTAGGTATAGGTAAATGGCTCAACAATACCAGTTCGCGATGGTACTCCAATAGGTATGTAATTATGTAGCTCACCAACGCAAACAAATAACTAAAATGAATACTAATAATTTTAAACAAAAAAAAAACCGACTTCAAATTAGCTATATCCTTAAAGGAAACTTCTGTTTATGTACTACTACGTTACTAAAGATCAAGTAGGTATACGTAGCTCTCAGCAGATTCAAGGCTTTAGAAGAGGAATAGCTCTATCTGATTTAGAACCCTCTAAACTGTTAAGTAAACCCCACGATGAACGAGCATTAGCAGAAATGCAACACTTGAGAAGCAGCAGGCTTGGCTAATTACTGAAACTATAATTTTCAGTCTGGAGGCGCATTCAGTATTGAAAAAAATATCCTTTAACTCCTAAAAATTAAGGAGTTGACCTTTCATCATCAGCTCAATCCTTTTTTTTACTGCCAAACGTAAATACTGGTGTAGCTTTGAAAAATGTACTAAAAACACTACCTGTGCCTATAAAATTTGAGGGTTGCCCTCGATTTCCCTTATATTCCATCATCAGGTCAAGATATGCTGACAATCTGACTACCTGGAAACTATACCCTTTCAGACAAAAAAAGAATTTTCCAAATCGGTCCAGGCGTCTTCGAGTAATCAGCGAATACACATAAAAATACTCTCCATTTCTTCCGTGGATGTCGCAAGAGGCGACTAAGGACATAGGTTAAAGTAAATTTTAGGCGACAGGCTATGAGGCTAGCAACCCATCACTATTATACCTGCTAACTCAAAACCTACAAAAAATGTGCTAGAAGTGGCCACGAAGCGTGACATAGACATGGTTTTGTCTACGTAGCGATTTGTGTGCTCTGCCTACCCCATTTAAGAATACAGGCGGGATTGTATGTAGGTATGTAAGTATGTACAAATGTAAGTTCGGATTAAAATTCCCGATGCCCGTTGATTTATTTTTTTATTTAAAGGATAATTCAAAAACTACTAGTTAGATCTTGATGAAATTAAAATGGGACCAATGGGAAGCCATTTGCTATCGAACACAAAAAGAACCATCGAAATCGGTCCACCCGTTTAGAAGTTCTGAGGTAACATACATAAAAAAAAAAATAAAAAAAAAAAAAATACAGCCGAATTGAATACCTCCTTTTTTGAAGTCGGTTAAAAACACGACTAGTAACACGTATATGGGAGTCACCTAAATAACTTTTAGTCTTCTACTGTTTTAATGTTTGAGCCTTCTGTTATAAAAGTCACAACACTTTAGTTCTTATTGTTTACAAATACATATTGTACACGATGAACAGCAGCAATAGGAGATAACTGATATCGCGCTCGCCCGGTCGGTCACGGCGGCATCGACAGCTGAAAGATTCCGATCGGATACGACGACATGCGCACGGCACCGTACGCGCACGTCGACATCCCAAAGGAGTCGATCGGCGCCGATCGCGCGTCGCGACATACCTACGGACGCGATCACGTGTCGCGGGCGACGTACGTCAACTTGCTTTTGTACGCAGCTTAGTAATGTAGACTTAAAAACAGTGACCGTAAGGTTCAGTATCGTTTAAAGACCATAAAATTCTTTCCGATTCCAGCAATGGAGCAGTTTATTCTAAGTCCGATACCACACAGGATAAAAAAACGCTTGTCAAAATACATTTGTCACTTGTTTTATTCTCCCAAATTGAAAATCGAAGGTGGTAAACGGCGAAACGTCAAAAAACAACCAACCTTTTTTCGAATCGTAATAAAATCCTCCAAATCTAATCAACTCTTTAAACACTTACGCCGAAACCCATTTAAATTCAATCCCGTTCAAAAAGGCTGTATAAGGTTGATGATATGGTCGTATATGCGTCATTTTTAGGGTACCGCAAGTCACATGGGAAAACGAAATCTTTTTAAGGGAAGGTTTGACTGTATGCCTGTCCCACGCAGCATTTGGGTTCGAAGTACCGAATCGACTAAATGGTTTGATTGATTCCGTTTAGGTGCAACTAAATCCGAAACTAAAGAGCAAAATTTCAATCTATTCTTTATTAATTTTAGTTACAGCTGGGTGCTCTTTTGACGCTGTTTGGCACATAATCTTTCTTACCTACTTATTTTTATTACATAACATTAGTCAATAATTAGTTTAGGATTTGTTATTAAATTGGATCAATAATGTTTTTATGTCAAACTGTGCTAATAAAAGTACATATCTTTATTTTTCTTTCAATATAGTCATCAAAAATTACAGCAATAATACTGAACCTGATTTTCCCCAGCTCATCTCACTTATCCAGTTCTAGGCTGTATACTGATACTTTGAGACACGCTTTAACAGCCAAAAGTCGTATAAGGCTTTAGGCGTATGTCAGTTACGTCCTTTAGATACGCTGCTTTAACAGCCAAAAGTCGTATAAGGCTTTAGGCACATGTCCGTTACGTCCTTTCAGTCCGTACGAGTTTCGCTCGCCCTCTGGATGTCAGTCTTTCATTTTTCCGAGCGAGCCGCGGCGGTCATCTCTTTGTTATTCAAATGGAACACGCCATCTGTTACACAGGGGAATAATTAACTGATGCGTTTTTAAAATATGCCCTTTTAACCGTGATATCGTGCTAATATAATCAACAGAATCTGCCTCGTAATAATCCTAAACCAAAATGGTATTTTTGGAAGTTCAGTCTTCGGTGTTTAACTAGGCAAGGTTGTAAGTAGTGGGGATTCGCGCATCGCTTTACCACGGAAAACGTTTTTTTTCGCTCGTTCCCTAAATATTAAAATTGCAAAATACTAGATTGCCGACAATACCTGCTTATCAAAAGATCAGATTCCCGGAACACCAGATTTTCTTTAAACTATGTTCGTTTTGATATCGAAACAGCCTTTGCGAGCCTGGTGTTTCCGTTATCTGGTATTAGAGGAATTCGGTTTTAAATGGAACATGGTGTATTGAGAACATGGTACTTCACAAAACTGTAATAAAAACGCACATAGTATAAAGAAAATCTGGTAGGTATTCCGGGAATCTGATATTTTGATGAGCAGGTATGTCGGCAATCTAGTATTTTGCAATCCTGATATTTAGGGAACGAGCGTTTTTTTTTTAGTCTATCAAAGTTTCAAAATTCTATTTCACTGTGGATGTCGTAAGAAGCGACTAATATAGGTTTCAGCTTCAGCTTGCCCTAGGCCACAGGCTAGCAACTTGTCACTAGGTATTATACATTTTTCACCTTCCTAAACTAAACTAATGTTAGAAATGGGTATGAATCTTAAAATAGTTATGGTTTCGAAACCACTGGCAAAACGCAGAGCTTCTAAATCTTGTTAATTGTATAATCGATTGTCAGTCTGTCACTTTTATAACCCAGAAGAAAGACACAACATTTTATGCCCATCATTCTCTAAACAATATACTAAACTTCATAGTAACTTAAATTTTATTAGACCACTTAAAACAAGCTTAAAACTTTGTCATTTCGTAAACAAATGCCAACTTTACATCGATACTCAATTTCACTTACAAGTCATAAGCAAACGCATCACTCAAACCGCAGTACAGCTAAATGCTAAGCCTATGTACAATAAATTAATTTCTCCCATACAAATAGTGTGATTTAAAGGTATTTTAAAGCTAATCTTGGCTACAGGGTGATTTACTTCGTCGTTAGGTTAATTCCGCGGCGTGATTTCCGCATATCTGGGAGGACGCTCTCAGGCCAAAGTCTGGCCAGCCTAACTAGTAATGCTGTACTGTGGCAATATAAAGGCTGTAGGTATAGCTGCTTATAAAGCTTCTTTATTAGTATAAATATGATAAGGTATGGTTTAGGCGACCTGCTAGGAATCTGTCTATTATAATTTCTTTCATCAATGTTTCAACTTTGAAAATAAAAAAGCAAACGATGATATGGGCATCGCTAGTGTAAGCATAAACTATAATACCTAATAATGCATGTATTATCATAATATCATTGGCATCTAATATCGTATATTTAGTTTATGCAAAACTTTGTTCTGTGTCTGTATGGTGTCAGATTTGAATAGCATCTCTCTATTTCTTCCGTGGATGTCGTAAAAGGTGACTAAGTTTAACTATGCTTTGGGCGACAGGATAACAATCTGTTACTATTGTTACCCTTGTCATAAGTTTTAAAACCTGAAATTATACTGGAAGCTACCTTGACGTGAAATATTATGAAACGTTTCGAGCGCTTCCTACCCCATTTATAAAAACAGGTGTAATTGTATGTAAAAAAACTGTTCAAATACCCGCCTTTATCTAGTAGTGGGTGTGCGTCGATTTGATTGATCTGATAGAGAATCAAAACTGGTATAATAATATATGTCAAATTTGGCTATATTGCCAATGTTGCCAATATTCTACAACATTGCTCCGTTAAATAGATAGAGAACCAAAAAACTTATGTCAAATTTGACTATATTGCCAATGTTGCCAATGTTGCCAATATTGCAACATGGCGCATCTCTAGCCCGCCGAGGGTTTACGACGTCATTAACGTTATCACGGCGGCGCCGGCGCAGGCCGTAACTCACTGCGCGAAGTTCCCTACATTGCGCGGTATGGACCTCAGGTACGGACGGACCAATTGGTTTTTGATCCCCCGGAGAACAATGTCACAGTAAGCGTAGTAAAGTTTTTCTTTGTAGATCAATGTGATATCACTATGGTGCTAACGGAAAAAGGTTCTAGGGTAGGTCGGGAATCAATTGGTTCGAGTGTATGGGCATTGGTACAAATTCTATGTTCGTTTGTCTAAAATTTACCATACCTACGTATGGGGTAGGCAAAGCACACGATACAAAATGGTACTTAGCGAAAACCACGTTTTGTAGCCACTTCTAGCAGAAGTTTAGATTTAAACAGGTTGCTAGCCTGTCGCCTATAGCATATCTATTATAAACGTGTCCATAATCGCTTCTCACGACATCCACGGAAGAAATAGAGAGACAGGTCTCATTGTAAACTTGGCATCACATCGAAAACACTAGTACCTAATATTAAGTGATGAGTGAATGGCCACGCAAACATAACCTTTAGTACCTAATAGGTATTTACCTAAACCACTGAAAATTCAGGTAAACAGTCAGAAACATTTGCAACATTCTGTTTCTAGCTCCTTTTGAAAGAAAAAAGAACAGCTCGATATCGGTAAACCTATTCCTTTTTCAAAACTAAATTAGGTACCGCAAAGAATTTCCCCTAAAATTAGGATTTATTCCTTCGACCTTTAGAAAAAGTGTAAATTGTCCTTAAAGTTTAGGGCCGTAAAAACGGAAAGGTCACCCAAAGGGCAGGAGCGTGCCGAGTGCTCGTGGCTCCTCTATTATAGAGTAGCTGACAGGCTTGTAGCTGCATCACGGTTTCACGGTTTACACCGTTAGGGAAGTGCGGGAATGTTCAAAAACCGTTTTAGACTAACTACACATCGCCCGTGTCGGCCTTAGAATACTATCTGTTCGTTTTTAGGGTTCCGTACCCAAAGGGTAAAAACGGGACCCTATTACTGAGACTTCGCTGTCTGTCCGTCCGTCTGTCTGTCTGTCACTAGGCTGTATATCACGAACCGTGAGAGCTAGAGAGTTGAAATTTTCACAGATGATGTATTTCTGTTGCCGCTATAACAACAAATACTAAAATCAAAATAATAATAATAATTAAGAGGGGCTCCCATAGAAAAAACGTGGTTTTTTGCAGTTTTGGGTCTATTTAAATAATTGTAACAGCTAAATACTTGAAATGCTAACATATTTAATATTTAATTAAATATTTACTTTAAAAATAAATAATAAAATTAAAATAAAATTAATATTGTATGGGAACCCCACAAAAATTCTGATTTTTTGCAGTTTTTGGTACGGAACCCTTCGTGCGCGAGTCCGGCTCGCATATGGCCAGTTTATTTCCATGGATGTCGTAAGAGGCGACTTAGGATAGGCTAAGCTATGTACTATAGAAATACCTCTTTCATCAATGTTAAAATCTGAAACTATGGTTAAAGTGGCTACAAAGCGTGATTAAAAGCTCTTGGTTTGATTACGTTTAGGAAAATTAGGCTGGATGTATTTGACATCGAAAAAAAAACATAGAACGCAAGTAAAGAAACGTTTTGTTGTTTAAAAGGTGTGTCTATGAGGACAAACCTAAATATTCCTGGCTATATATTCGTAAACAACAGGAACACGATTTAAACAATTGCAAAACGCCTTATCCCAAACATAACATCAACAAATTTCCGCGCCAAATAAGGCCAAGCTCACACGCCCGGTAAGGCGCGAAACCTAAAACCTAAAGGTGCGTGCACAATACGCTTATCTCCGGCATCGGACATAAAGTACGCGGCGGGTGGCGCTACCGAGCGCTACTTGGCACTGTTTACGACCTTACAAAACCGCTAGCTACCTGAGTAGCAATTATGCGACCAAATTTAATACTGGCCGTTAACATTTTTAAATATTTTTTTTAATCGAGAAAGTGATTTGACGTTTATTGGAAGTGATGAATAAATTTATAGTAAGAACCTAATTGGTGACGGTGATGTACCAAATGAATAATTTATACATTCTTCTAATGCTAATCGTGATTAGATAGAATTTATTGAAATATGACGATTAAGTTTCTAAATTATTGTAGTGCCGTCTTTAAATAAATTTAATAGAATACTAATATTTGTATTCCATTAAGGAATATACAGAAATCACGGTGAAGAATCACATTAATTATGTAAAATATATTTCGTATATCACAGGGAATATGATCGGTTCTATGACTACGGTTTAGTCAAATTAAACAATTCAAAAGACCCATTTATTATTTGACACAAAATAAGCTTCCTGACGAAATTATAATTAATCATTAATCACACCACAATAATTATGACCTCAGCAGGGGACTACACTCTTTTACCCACCGCATCGCGAACTGTTCACACCTTTACAAAGCAAATAGGTCACGCGTCCGCGTTATAGGTGTCAGAGGTGTCACAAAGTGTCGCAAAGTGTCGCAAAGTGTCAAGTGTCAGAGATAGGTCCAGGTTCGCATAATAGCGAGGTCTGATTGTGACGCCGTTCAGTTGTTTTGAAGTTGGTTGCCAAAGGAAAGGGAATCGAACGAGAAGTTTAGTTCTAAACACGATACTTGTATGAACAAGACTCTACGTTTATGAAGGACCGATACATATACACAAGAAGGAATATTGCTCAAACTTGTAAAGAAAAGAAAAGGTTGCAAGACGTGTAGTAGTCATGGTTTAGTTATTTAGACTATGCAGTTAGCGTGCCATGTCCTCTGTCTACCCCATTCAGGAGTGCGAGCGTGATGTACCTAATACCATAATAGTGAGAAGCGGTTGATTTAGGCTGCATATCCACCAGAGCCGTCGAATCACTCAGTTTCAATGGCACATGGCGTGATTGCAATGACGTGATTTTATTCATTAATTTCAAACATATCCCTCATGCTCTAACATCTCAGGTGGCACTGCAGCCGCATGCTAAACTATTACATCATGGAAAGCTCACGATTGTACACCCGATGATATTCATGACTAATCTTGAATTAAAATCCAAGACGATAAGCAAATTAATGACATAATGACACGTAATTCTAGTTAATAATATTACTATGAATAGAATACAATATGCGGTATTAGGTAACGCATTTCATTGACAGAACAGCGTTTGCAAAAACTGCACAAATTTTGACAAAGCCTACAAATTGACACTGCTATTGTATTTTTTTTTCACAACGCGAGAATTAAGGGCACGCGACAATACTGTCAAATACCCTGCAGGACATCGCAAAAAACATTGCGTACAAAAACCTATTTACAAATACTCCCGCGCCCGCCCACTCAAAAGGTGTTTATTTAAAATTCACAATACGATTGTCACTTCTTTTCGCGCCATTTAAAGCTATTCCGGGCCATTAGGATGACGCGCGATTTTCGGCAACTGTCAAAATTGTCTGACCGTTTTCATCTTTGCTGCATTGAAATAGCGACACGTCAAAGTTTCGCGGGTATTTTTTGTTTTTTTTCCCGACATGTGTTCGCGGCGTTCAATTTGTGTCCATTGAGGCTTTGTTGGAAATAGGATTTATTCGTTTTATAATGTTCGTTATCTGTGAAAAGGTCTTTAGATATTTTTGAGGCATCGTCTAAAGTTTGGTTAGAATTTTATAGCAGTGTTAGCATTGTTATTAGAACTTTATCTTTTCTTTTAAGTACTTGTAAGTTAGGAGGATTAATTATTAGACATACTTAAGTGAATAAAACTTTACGTAAAGCACATAATATGCCGCTATTTTTTGTAGCTGTCACTTTCTTGTCACCTCAAACAAATGAAACTTCTCCGTTTTTTCGACTTTTTAGTAGATAATTATCCACACCCTATTCCACATCAATAGTGTTACTACAGTTTTGGGTAACATCTTAGAACTATTTTAAGTCTGAAATTTTTTTGCTCTTTCCTTTTCAACTTCTATAGAAATATACTATACAAATGAATGACCCATAGCTACAGAACTGAATGACATCGGACCCGAGGAGCTGCTAATTACAGCTGCATATTCATGGCGTTCGTTAGGTCCTCGGTCAGTATGCAATCTGGCTGAGATAAGGGCTATTGCAGACTGTGCGAATTGACCAAAAGGCAAATAATTTTTAAACAGCCATGGTGCTTGAATTTCGAATTAAATCTAAAATGAGGACAAATTCTGATAGTAAATAACTTAAGTATTTATACATATCCTTACTGTTTATTTTAAAATTATTTTCTCTGGAATCCAAAGGTAAAACTGAAAATTAATGCAGGTAACACTTATTTTTGTTTATTATAACGTTTTCAATGCAAACAGTATCATTTTCAGCTTTTCTTACAAGTGTATGAGGATTTGACCGTTCATATTTAAATCTTAAAACAAACTGAGTATAAGCTTTATTATTTATTTTATACCTGGTATATCAGCCGCGAAATATGCAAGGGTTGATTTATACCGATGCCTGTGATATTAGAAAAGTACTAAGTGCAGTTACGCCTTTTTGGAGTAAAATACTTTATGAAACATCAAGTCTCTGTGTGTGTATGTTAATTTTCTTACCAAATGATCTAAGCTTTACTCGTTTCAGAATAATTTTGTTTGCGAATTCTTTACCTTTTTAGTACTCAAATTAAAAGTGCAACGTCGTTAATTTAATAAAAATCACGAAAGGCAAATAGAGCTGATATCAAAGCGACGCAGTGGACCGTTTGACTCCCTGTTTGCTCATTAGTCTGTGTTTATGGATGTCATACATCAGCTATGGTAGAATGCAACGTGTTCTGACATGTTATACCTTGCGTTGAAATTAGGGGTAGTTTGAATAACTGTGGTATTATTGGCCTTGGTTAAGTGATAACTTTGATTTCTAAAAGTGTACTTACAAAGTTAGTAAATATTTTAGAATAAATATTGAAATAAGTACATGAGGTAAAAGTTGATTCTGTAAACAGGAACTAAGATTTTGTATACTTTAACGAAGTTCTTTGGTTCACTCAATATTTTGTGGCACTTTAAAAACTGTAGATTACGACAGTAGCTATATGTAGTCCCTGTGACAGAGCTCCACTGTTTTACACAATGTTGTCAAGCTACCGATAGTATTTTTTTGTTTAGAGCTTTATTTAAGGTACTTTAATAATACATTAACACCGTCGACAATTAGTGAACTGTGACAAATAACCGCGATTAAACGTATCTGACCAATCTCTGGTTCCAAGATGCTGAATAATTGTGCAAATGTAATAAAACAAAAACAATCAGCGTCCTTATTCTGTCTGCGAATTAAACAGTAATCTAGTTACGGCGCCGGTGCGAGTAATTAGCGCCCCGCTATAACCGAATCACTCTTTAACAAGTTTTCGGAATAACGTCCTAACCCTCAATGTCGCGAAGGTGGTTTTAATTAAAATTGCAGAAATGTAATTTGAAAATGTCATATGTACGCCAAACGAACGTTTTGAAACTCGATATCCTTTTTTTGGTTGTATTGGCTCTTATACACTTGTTAGGGTTCCGTACCCAAAGGGTAAAAACGGCACCCTATTACTGAGACTTCGCTGTCTGCTGTCCGTCTGTCACCAACCTGTATCCCAAGAACCGTAAGAGCTAGGCAGACGAAAATTTCACAGATGATGTATTTCTGATGTCGCTATAACAACAAATAGTGAAATAAAAATATTAATAATAATAATTTTCCCATACAAAATACGTGTCTTTTTTGCTGTTTCTGGTCCGGAACCCTTCGTGCGGGAGTCCGACTCGCACCTGGCTTGTTTTTTTTAGTCTACGCAGTGCTTCGAAAAGCTACTGCCAAGAAGAATGCACCTTTTTGTTTAATGTTAATAGTTACTTAAATAATACAATAATTTTCACGATTTTTGTTCCACCAAAAATATTGATGAAAATGTACACAAATATGTTTAGTTGTGGGATAATTAACCACTACTAAACAAACTGCCTTTCATTTCCGATATCTTCGTACCCAAAAAATATAACCGAACAAATTGAGACTTTGATCTCACCGAACAAAACCTAGCGACATCTACATTAATACAAAATAATTAGACCATCCCCGACAGTCAGTTGTCCGCTCTCTTTTCGACGCACAAAAACGTCGTATCTTCCTAAACGGGCATAACAAAATCGATTCTGCAGCGTTCGACCGGAAAGACAATTGTAACTAAAATTGTCGGTAGTTACGACGTTTTTGCTGTCAATGTTCGCCTTTTTAGTAGGGAGTATTTCTATTTGCATATCTGTGCCGCCATAAATCTCGGTTTCACTTATTAGCCGTTTGCTATCGGGGTTGGGGTTGTGTTGTTTGTGTTGAATCGTTGATGGTTTGCGGTTAGGGTTAGACGCTGAGTTATCAAGTAATCAGACGAGAGACATTTTTTTTTAATTAGAGAGCGTTTTGATAGCTTGATTAGCTTGTTTGGGGCGATTTTTTGCCACAAAAAATCGTAATAATTTAAGATGCACTCATTTGAGGTGAGTGATCATTAATATCACGGCAATGATGGAGACGATAAAGTTATGAATATATGAATGAAATACATTCCAGATACAATAGGAAACTAGTACAAAACGAAGAAATAGCACAATAAATGTTAAAAATACTACTCTAAGAAAACAATCAAGATGATTTCAAACTACGAACAAGTTAAATTGCTAATAGATAAACACCAATATTATAAGTTAAGAATTTCCAAAGCTGGTATTTTTTATCTATTTCGTGCTAAGTCCGGGTTCAACAGTAAAACCAAGGAAAGCGTAACATCTATACTAATATAATAAAGCTGAAGAGTTTGTTTGTTTGTTTGTTTGTTTGTTTGTTTGTTTGTTTGTTTGAACGCGCTAATCTCAGTAACTTCTGGTTCGATTTGAAAAATTCTTTTTGTGTTGGATAGACCATTTATCGAGGAAGGCTTTAGGCTATATAACATCACGCTATGACTAATAGGAGTGAAGAAATATGGGAAAATGTGGAAAAAACGGGGGAAATTAGTCACTATTCCACGCGAACGGAGTCGCGCGCACAGCTAGTGTTAAGATATATCCTTTTTAAAGATTCTTTTAGATCACTTTAGACAAAACAGATAAAACATACCGTGTTAATAATGAGAAGTGGGTACTTACTTTTTGGATTGGCTGGATGATACCCGATCGTTGCTATTGTTAGTGACAGTGCGCAAGTGCTCGAGCTACTAGGTGAATACTCAGAACAAAGAATAGGTTAGTGAATGTTACATTAATGGTTACCAGCACCATGGTGGTTTATTACAAACAGAAACGGCACTTGATCGCGTAAGAGTTTTATAATTGCCTCTTTTTGTTGCCATAAGTAAGACAAACAAGATAGTGGCTTACCGATTGGCAAACAATCACCATCATCATTTAATTGTACCGGCTATTTCTCTCTCCATGCCAAAATACTATCGAACCAACTGATTCCTGATCCATCGTGGAACGTTGTCACAACATAATAAAGATTTCCTTTGTCAAGCAATGCAATGTCACCATGACGTTCACTGTGAATAGGTTCTATAGTGGGTCAGGAATCAATTGGTTCGATGGTACAACTGGGACTTCTGCTTTGCGGCAGGATTTGCGAGAACGATGACATGGAGGCGAACTGCACGAGGTCTTAGTCTCCTCAAAACTACTTCAGCCTCTTTGAGGTTAGCAATGCCTCAGTAGGTCTAAAACGTCGAGGCAAGAAACTTCTAACGCGATTAAGTCTTGTATCTGTTTGCAATAATGTTTGAAAATCGTGAAAGTTTAAATCAACATGTAACCGTCACCATACCTAAAAGCTTTTAAACGTGCAAATGAATCAATCATTTATTGGATGAAAAATTTAAAAGCGTTTTTAATGCGCGATGAAATATTTCAATGCATGCAACAATTTATTAGCAAAAGAATGCACATGGGAAAACATTTAACATTGACATAGAAACAAACACACTACTTAGAGTTCACAAAACCACGCTGAGACTAGAAACTGTTATAAATCGCAAAAAAAACCAGACGAAAGCTGCATTTGCAATACAGAATGTGTCTGAAAAGAGCCAATAAAATAATTTCGATGTAATCAGGGTAGGCAAGTGAGAAAATTTTATTGGTTCCTATCTAACACATTCTACTTACTACGCATTCTCACACGTCTTTGTTTAAAACGTTAAAAGCAAGTAAGTAGTAACAAGAGAAAAAACAGCGTTAATAATATATTATTCTTAAAGTAAAGTAAAGTAAAGTAAAAAACTCTTTATTGTACAAACACAAGAAATACAAATAAGTCATAAACAAAAAAAATGTTGAAGTACAAAGGCGGACTTATCCCAAAAAGGGATCTCTACCAGCCAACCTTTGAGTAGTAGAGATAGTAGTAGAGTATTCTTTCATTTATTCTACACATTTTACCCACCGCCAACTGCCAAATCTTCAAAATATCGTTCAAAGTCGCTTCGCAGTTCACATTGACCGCGTTTTCTTGAAAATATCTATCGTTGGCGTGAAGCGCCGTGACCGCGGATTGGTCACGAGTAAGCCGTCGAATCGATAACTGAAACCCGATTCGATTTGAATCGATACACTTCGATTTCCATGAACAACGTTACGGATTATCACGTCAACGATTCTGAAAATGATCTTGTGATAGATTGCGTAAAGTTTACGGGTATTATTGTATAATATCATCTAGAGCTGCGATGGTAACTGATTATAGGGTTTTTGTTCAGTATTACTAATTTGTAGTGTGAAAAGTAATCTTGTTGCTGTGAAAACATTTTTTTTTATCTTACATACATCATGCCTGTATTCCCAAGAGGGGTAGGCAGAGCACATGAATTCAAGAATTCAGTGCCACATCTAGCAATTTCAGGGCATTAAGAGGATAGGAGTCGCCCCGCTTCAAACCACCTTCTCCATACAAACGTAGTCCCCTGTTTTCTCCGTGAATAATGACATTAGAGCAAAAATTTTTTTTACGTTATATTTGTATCTGTTTTGGCTATGCCCCTACGTTTTGCTTTTATCGATTTTCTAAAAAAAATTAAAAAATAAAATAAATTAAAATAAAAATCGATAAAAGCAAAACGTAGGGGCATAGCCAAAACAGATACAAATATAACGTAAAAAAAAATTTTTGCTCTAATGTCATTATTCACGGAGAAAACAGGGGAATACGTTTGTATGGAGAAGCGGTTTGAAGCGGGGCGACTCCTATCCTCTTAAACGTGATATTGCAGTGACAGGTTGCTAGCCCATCGCCCACAATACACTAACCCTTTCCCAGAGTCGACTCTTACGACACCCACGGGAAGAAAGGGGGAGGCGCTATTCTAACCCGGCACCACACGGGATTTTTTTATCTTAAACTGTAATTAAACCCTGTCTATTGGTACTTTCAATGACGATCGTAATCTTCGATACTTACCACTTAAACACACAACCTCGGAGACATTTAATCACACTTATATATCCTAATAAATAGCAAACAACTCAAACTTAAAACGAAAACTTTATCCTATTTAAGCTGTCATCAATTAATCAGCCCAATGAATTCGTAAAAAGCGTCCATAAAAAACGTCGTAACTGCACTTAGAATGTTTTATAAAGTGTAAGCTACAATTTTAGTGCTAGATCCCAAAGATACTTGATTAATTAAATCGATCGGATCGTTTGTGTATCGCGGCGTATCGTATATCACGAAGGTACGCCCCGGCTCCGCCTACACCGTGTTAGAGGCATATCTTTGGACGATCTAGTGTTACAACTTTTACTACGTTTTCGCTTGATGTTAATTCAGGTTCGAAGCTATGATCTTTATTGATAGGGAAAGTGCGCTTTGAACTTTTTTGCTGTAAACTCTCTGTATTATGTAAATTATTTTTCCTTATGCTTATTCACTGTCATAGGGCACAGAAGTGTCTACTTTTAGATCTCGTTTTTCGTTTGTATGTCTACACATGTTTCATTGTTTGTATCTATCTCGAAAGGTAATTGCCAGATATGCTTTTTGTTCATCTTTATTATGTGGGTGCTGTCCCATAAGCTATTTACGTTACCTTTTTATGCGTTGCAAAAAGTCATTTATACGTGTGTAATAATTAACGAAACGCTAAACAAAGATTAAAGGTGTAATTTGATTACGAACATTGGCAACATTACATTGTACGCCATTGATAAAGCAAATTATGAAAAAAATGGCGCCACATTATCATTTTTTTACTGACCGCATTGACTGGTCACTTGTAACCTAATACTAATAATATTTCCCCAGCAATTGATAGCAGGCGCCCAGAGAGCCACTGAAAGTGCGGTCAAGCCGTAGGCAAAAAACGACTACGCTAACAAGACCTCCTCTTCCCCTCCCAAGCTCTACATTTAAGGTTAGAGCAAGGGACTGTTTACTTGTCTTGGGAGGTCAAAGTTTATTGGACGTTTCATATGCGACTATTTTATTGTTGCGTTTAAGGTAGAGGAATGTAGACCTTGTGTGGTTTAGGAAAAGGCGTAGTCTTTGGTGGGATTGGTAGGTAATGTATATCAATTTCAGCAATGGGCACGGCGACACGCGGAGGCGCGTGACGGGAATGTCGATTGGTCGACTTTTTTATTGTTATTGAGTGACCACGTACGAGTTAGATTTATAGGTTATGCTGGGGGTGTATTGTTGTTTACCGCGAATTCGCGTGAAAATGCTGTAACTGTAATGTTAGTTCCAGATTCTGGCAGTTACAGCTATTTGGGATGGTTCACGCTACTTAGAGTTATTATGCAAACTGATTTGCTTATAACCATTTTCGACGGCAAATGACATAATTTTGCATCCGGTTTGCTGCATTCTGCAACGATCTTATTATGATTAATGATGATTACATACTTGTACCTACTATGACTTTAGCATTAACGTGCAATGTCTCACAAAACACATTCCAAGATAAATTGTTAAATTGAAATGAATAATATTATATATCTACGCGATACTATAAAACGAAAAGTTAAAGAAAAGTATTCGATCGTTCTTTTTCAAAGGGACGTTTTGAAACAATGAGCGTTTTAAACACAATATAAAAACTTCTCCCACTTTTGAGATCACGCAAATCTCCGCGAAATTGGATTAATTGAGCAATAAAAAAAATCTGTCTGCGGCGGAAAAAGCGATGAAAAAGCGGGGAGGAGGGCAACACCTCATTTCACGCTTATATCAGGATTGCCAGCGCTGTGAGTAAGGTTACCCAATAAATCTTTTACCGGATACATTTTTTTGTTCGACGAAAATAGTTTCCTCTTGTTTTGTGGAAATAGTTTGGGGTGAGGGGACATTATAGATATTTTCACTTAGTTCTAATGCCTTGTGGCGTAAATGTTTGTTTCATGCTAATGGTCTGAGGCTTTGGTTTATTGTGAAAAACCGACCAACACTATTTATGTCGTTTTTAAACTTTTTAAATCTCTTTTGTCTTTGCAGGTTTGTAGTTGCCTTTATTTGTATAAATAGGTATCTGATAGAGAATTTCTCTTTAAAGTTAAAACATTTTCTTTACATAACAGAAATAATAGGTATCACAGAATATTACAAGCTTTGTCTGATGCTACTCCTTGTAAAGTGATACCGCTATGAACTTCTTAAGCATTTTTAGGACTTTAACTTGAGGTGAAATAAATATTGCAATCATGTAGCTTCTACAGCCAACTATTAAATATGAAAGATAAAAGGCTGCATCTCATAAAACCACTTCATTTTTACATTGCCGCAAGCAACTACCTATCAGATATGATGGATGTAGTTTTTGCCGTATAAATCAGAAATAATATATTTTTTAAGCTAAAATACCCCCTAAATCTCCCATTTACTATACAGGATAGAGACAAATGGCGGCCCTTGGTAGTACTTTATTCATTCTGGGGGTTCGGGCTAATAAATCAGTCGTCGGTTCGTGCCAATACCAACGATGTTGGCTAGCATTGGCCAAACCAACAACAAAAAGCGAAAGCCTCAGCGCAACGTTTGAACCAACATTTGTGGATAAATCACAGAATTTATTTGTGCTGTAAAGTCAATGAGCACGTGCTAACATTTTATTCGATACTTGAAATAAAATTTAGTGACGAAGTTAAAAAAGCAATCGTTTAATATAGGAGCCATGGAATGTTACATCGAAGTAATTTAAATGCCATAAAAAGCATTCAACGAGGTGTTATCTTTCACACAAATTCGGGTAGGTATCCGATGGCCAGACAACAAAGACACCTTTAAAGATAATGGCATCGTAAAGATTATGGGAATTACGGAGGTCCCGGTAATATGGTCGTCGTGTGATGTATTTTATGGATTTTCCAAAGGCGTAAATTTCTTTAACGACATCTTAATCTATAATTTAATTGTGTGTAAAATATATAATACGGGATTTCTATTTATTTGCATTATTTATTGAAGTTCTGTATGTTAATGAAACTTTAGAATGTTGCAGCGTTCAAGTTACTAAGAGCGTCATTTTCGTATTGACATTTCGCTAATCGGTCGCTTTGGAAAAACCACAACCTTAAATATGGTTATTTATTTAAATTTAATTACTTGAATCAGGTTATTAAGGAATTATGTTTGGGCATTTTTATTATCACATACTACTTATTAAGTATCTATGAGTCAGTGAGTCACACAAAAAAGTGACTCCCTCCATTTGCTAAAACACTTTCCTTCATTCAATTCATTAGAGGCGTCAGAGGCGTTTTTCTTCCGGCAACACTCTCAGTGACCCTTGCACTTACGTTGTAAATAACACAAACACATTCCGAGAGTAAAATACTCCGATATATCGCAAAAAACTAAGGGTGCATGCGTAATAAGACGACATAAACGTGGCAAGTGCAGATACGATGTTTACGATGTGTTAAGTAATGAAAAAAGCCTAAATTTCATTTGTACTGCGAGTATTTCTACATTTATTTTAATCGAATTGATTGTTTTAAAATAGGTACAATGAATGACATGATTATTATATTTTTAAAAGCCAATATTATTGCATATCGTATGAAATGAAATGGGCTACCATGAATGCCGATAAAATCGTTTTGTATTTTACGCGAGTGGTATCTTAGCAAAATACGAAAAGAGAAAAGTAGTTTAATCAACACTACCCAATATAGTTGTGAACAGAGTAAACAGATCTCAATAATGATGCTAGCTTTAATTGACTCATCGTGAAATGCAGTCCCAGTTAAATGAACTTGCTTTAATTTACAAGCGAAAGCGAACAGAGAACAGTTTTAATAAAATCATACGTCAAACGTACGGATAGGCAAGTAAGCTTGATTTGCGGCCGAGAGTGAAGAGTCGAAAGTGACACATGACAACATGACGTGATTGGTTGGTCAATCAGCAGCCGTTATTCTAATTGGTTGATTGCTGATGCATATCAGACTAGGCGTTTGCCGGCGTAGGTATTTGCGTGTCAAATGGCATTGCGTTTAGGTTATTTCAGTTTAGGTTATATTTCAAATATGACTCGAGTTACGGCACTTTTGTATCGTAATAAAAAATATGAAGATACATACGAAATTGCATAAAAAATCTGAAGTTGATTTTTAAGGCATGCGGCACATCAAATAACTACAAGTGAATGGGTGATTGTTTTAGTACATACCTAATGGTTCGCTTGCACTGTCGTTTTGCACGGCCGGCTGGGTCAAGTATTCTCACGACGTAACAAAAGCATTATCTCATATCTTGTATATTTTAGTACTTCGATTAATACCATAATTGTTTTTATTTACGGCACAGGCCATAGAAGATCCTAGTACCTGCCGACCGACACAAATTTATAGGTAAAAGTTCGCGACCGACCCAACCGGTCTCCGGTCGCGATCCGAAACAAAAGCGACCGTAACTCGAACCAGTAAGCTCTTCACTCCTTTGCCCTACTCTTCTTATCGGATACTTTCTTAATTGTGCTCTTAGTAGCATTCGAGGGAAAATTGACCTTATTACAGGTGGAGTGAGGTGAAGTTCGCGGTAGCAGGCGCGCCCGGCCTTGCCGGCGGTGGATCGCTCTCACCTTTAAGTTCACATGTGAATCTACGTTAACCTGCCACGTTAAGAAGACACGTCAGGTGCCTTCGTACTTTCTTGGTTGATGACTTTTTTAATTATCGGCCTGCGATGCTAAGATAGTAAGGCACGCGGGGCGTGCGTTTTGTTTTTTTGTGGCACGCATGATTTTTGTTTGATGTCGATCTATTAAAACACTTTGGAATATTTTATCTTGGCTATTACTGTTATGGTATGAGTTTGAGCGGTGTTTTCGTTTAGTTCCGGATTATCTGGACTGTATAAAAATAATTAGATATCCTTTTTTGCATTACTGCAGATTACGAAGGAGCTTCAAACAACATTGACAAAAATGCCTAATAATAAAATTAAATGTGGTCTAAAACTTGACATATTCTAAAATGGTTTTGATTTTAATGACACTTCTTTTGTTTGTCTTTTTTAATTAAAGAGGACCTTTTGCGGAGGTGCTATCGTATCGTGCTGGAGTAACATTTAATATGTCGTCGCAAATCGGTAGGTTTATTATGTTATTAATTTAATTGTGATTTCCTCGGGCGAGTACTTAATTACGCGCTGACGGCGAAATTGCACTTAATGGAGTGAGAAAATACTTTCCGTTTAATTTCTTTGGTATTTTCCCGAGGTGTAATAAATATTGTGTTAAATATGGTGGATTCGACGGAGTTGTCTTTCATTATTGTGACTTTTTATTCCACTATGTTTAACTTTCGAAATGAGAATATACATTGATATTAAAATATGTTACTTGCACTTGTTAGAATAAATATGAATCAGCCATTATTATTAGCCATTTAACAATAAATGTTGACATTGCACTAATTAAAAAGAAAACCGTAATGACCTTTCCTTTTAAAAGGTACCACGGCAGCACGAGAATTAAACTCTTTAAAACACGATTAATTTGTTACTTAAAAACATGTAAATGAACATGCGATATCACGTATCTCCAATTGACATTTGAATTTCGTCGCAAAACACCATAACTAGATGCAAAATGCGGTATCTAGTACCGTACGCAACCTCCTCGTGACAGATGTAGCAATAAAGGGACATACGCGGACATTGATTTAGTAAACGTTGGTGTGAATGGATGCTTTGCATGGGGATACGTTTTATCGATCTAGTTGTGTACAGTTTAAGTGTTAGTTAGGATTTCTAAAAGAACTGTAGAAGGATGCATAACGTTAGGAGTAAGCAATACGAATACATTCTACTTATTTTATTCTTGACTATAAGTCATAATACTTTCCATATGTGTTTTGGTAGTTTTCTATGATGCTGTGCAACATTAAAAGTGTGATACCGTAACTTACGGTCCGTAGGCTAGCGTTAATTTGCTCCTACAAGGTTACTTAGCCGAGTAAAATGCGTTTGTATCGGTAGGCGGAGGGATTATTAGTTAATAACTTGCTAGGGAGCTATTCTTATAATTTCATTTTCAGGTAGATGTAAAGTTTTACCCCTTGGTACAATTATGTGTCACTGTATAAAAGATTAGAATGCTACTCAATTGCGTTAGTGGTGTTTTGTTTTCATAACGACTATAGAAACAAGTGACCACATTTGGTACTTCTACCAAAGTAGCAAAGTTATGCGCAGTCATGACACACATTTAACAAAACACCCATAAAACAATTAACTAAAAAATCACCGGAAAAATAATCAATAAACCATAAGTCATGCGATTCCCAACGGTCGATTAAAACGTCGTAAGTGTAATTACAACGTTTTTGTGTTACGTAACCGCGAGGCTGCGACTCGGATGGTCACGCGCATGTCTCGCCCGATTTAACACCTGTCAACTGCGCACCGTCAGACACATGGTTGAGTATACAAATACGACGGGTATACGTGAAAAAAGGGTTTTATTTCACAATTAAAACGTCATTGCAATAACATCATGGCAGTTAAATAATATTTATAAAGTATAATATTCACGAAAAGGCTTTCCTTGAATTTTTTTAAAAGGACCTGTCGCCTAAATGTACCTTAACCTGTTTCTCGTAGTCGCCTCTTGCGTCAACGGAAGAAAGGGAGTGGTGTTATAAAAGTGCCTACGAAACGAGGAATAGTCATGTATTTGTTTTTGTAACGTTTGGTGATCAATGAAAAATAATACAATGAATGAAATTTGAGAACGTGGCGCAATATTTACATGTATTATAAAACTTAAAAAACTGGTTGCCTGTAAAGTCGGTATACGGGCGAAAGTTTTACGTGACAACGACTTTGAGTGGTAAAATAATTTTAAAGTGAATATTCATTCGTATAGTAGGAAGAAGGATGAAATAATAGTAACTTTCACTTTTAATGTCTGTCTCTCTCGCTCTTAGGCGGGCTAACCATGCCCGAGTGGAAGGAACGCGTGCCTCTCACTCGCTCTCATTGTGAGCGCATAACGTGAGCGGAGCGTAACGCAGTTTCTTGAAGTGTCACCCGGCAAACCAATTTATAAGACGTTGTCACGTCAAAATGAAATCAGTACAAATTTCTTTCATTTATTTATACTTTTTCTTTTAATTAAATCATTTAAGCTCGTATACCAATTATTTTAAATTAATTTCAACGCCATCTAGCGGCAAACCCGTGAACTCACACAACCCAGGCTGGCCTAGGCTACCTTATGTCCTATACGATTTGACATCTTAACTTAAAGACTTACCGTACGTCATAAGAAAATACTGATGGAATGCTTCCATTTTTCAAAAGTTTTTTTTAATTTTATTTAATTTTATTTTTAATGAATTACTACAGTATATTCATTCAATATTTTAATATAATTAACATATTTTATAGCACTTAATGCACTAAAAAATAAAATACAAAAAGAACTCTTTCGAACCGGATTTGAACTAGCGAACTATGGGTTCAGAGGCGACCGCTATACCAACTGAGCTATCGAAGGCTTAGAAATGAAGTTGAAATTCTGATAAACTTTCTGCAACGTAATTGGTTTGCTGGGAATGGGACGCATAAAATAGTATGACGTCATCGTAACGTTACCGAGCGTTACACTTTTTCATAAGTGACTCCCAGCTCAACCTAATTTAAGACGTTGTCACTTCAAAAACAACCGCTTAATATACTCTTATGTCAAAATAATTATAAATTGCCACGTCAAAAACCACCTTATATTTCACATGTTAAGATGAAAATCAATATCAACATCACACTGTACCACCCATATTTTATGGCCACTAAACATTTATAAAAAACTGATACCAACACTCGATACGGCGAGATCACTAAAACATCGTTATCACGGTGAAATTGATGTGAAAACTATCAAAACACGGCACTATCGACTATCGATGAATCGATATAAAATATCACGAGTTATTAATCGCATATCTCGGTACATAAATCGATTGCTCCAAACAATGGGATGACGATGCGATGGCTCGTAATCGATCGAATGCTTCTCTTGTTGGTATGACTACGTACGCAAACGAACTGAGTATTGTGTAAAGATTAAGGAGAAGGAAGGTGTATTTAAGGTTACCTGCCGCACGCAGATACATCAATTAACTATACAGAGGTTAGAAACTTGATTACTTACTCGCTAGATGTTATTACACACAGATCTGATAGACACTAAATTAAAGAAAAGTAAATTAAAGCTTGGAAAGGGTAAAGAAAATAGATTCGATCGATTATGCCATTATTTATCATTAGTTTATGACCTACCTCGAGATTTAAATTAGATCTGGATATAAAGAAGAACTATTTCCGTACAATTAATTAAAATTTCAAGTAGGTACTGAAAAAGAAGGAAGAAAATGGGTTGTTTTTGTTAAAATAACCCCACTACAAAGCAGGGCCTTAATACGATTTGTCTTACGGTACCGAAATCGTGACAAATACTATAGCGATAAGCCAGTATCGATACAAGCTGTGCTCGATAAACGTGAATCGATAGATTAGATCGATATCTCTCCGGGATGTAACTTATGGCCGCAGATACAGTACTGGCCACTTATAACGTCTTGAAATTTGAATTTAGAATCTAGTAGGGCTTTTTGAACTACAGAACGAAAAAGTCGTCTTTTGTTTTGTAGAGGTGTCTGGATAATATTCAAATTAAGAATTTAATTTTAAACAAAAAACCGAACGTAATTAAACTGTACATGAACGTTACAGTGATAATGATAACGAAATTGTAATTTAAACAATATTGCAGTATTTTGAACTGTAAACCGTATTAAATAAGGTCTGTGTGGCTGGCAAGCATGTTTGTTATTTCTGGAGGAGGGCTTGAAAACTGCTATGGACTGATAAGGCAGTAATTTGAATAATTACTACACAGACTTGCTTTGAAGATGAATACAGCATCTTAGAATTTATTATTACGAAAGTTATTATTTATGGGTTACATTTTGTTATTTATTGCACAAAATGGAGACGTGGTTTATGGCACTGCCGCGGTGGCGGGAGAAACTTGACGAGAAATCATCTTAAATTTATAATTGCGTATGTAACATTTTAAGTACCAATAGTTAATTAGCCAGCCATGTCAGAGCTGTGACTTGCAACTCCTCATGTAATATGCAAATGACATTTTAGCTTACTAATAAAAATTCATGTTCAAAATCTACATGCGGAGAATCCAGTCGTACTACTCCTTTTAAGTAGTTCTAGCGCCACCCTGTCACCTAGTTTCAGAACTTCTTTTACAAACATCATCAACTGTCAAATTGATCTACATTGCGCTAGAAAAGTTTCGAAGATTCGGTCTCCAGGCAGATGTTATTGCCTGGAGAGAGATCTCTTTGTTGAAATCTTTCCCACATTGGTGTCAGATCAAAGTCCGTAATCCATTGCGTTAATTGTGAAGTACCTAGTAGTAATCATACAAAATATAGTACGATGACGTAATTTGCATCAAAATCTAATGAAAGTCATTGCAAAAAATAGATCAACAACATACAATCACGCCGTGTTCCCAAACGACATAGGCAGAGCACAACAAAAGTTACATAGACAAAATCACGACTATTTCACGTTGAAATAGTGACAGGTTGCTAGCCTGTCGCCTAAAGCATACCTAAACCTCTTCCTTAGTCGCCTCTCACCACATCCGCAGAAGAAAAGGACATGTGTTATTCTATCACGACACCACATAGGAAAACAAATTCCATTTTATGAAAAATTAAGTGGTTTTTAACTTCAAAGCTGCCTCATTTTACTTAAGGTGCACTACAGGCAGTTGCGGCGTCACATTAAAATTCATCCCGGACGGTCCGCTATCGCCGATAACCATTAGGAGCCCTTAATTTGTTCGCAGCCCTTCACCTATCCTTTCCGTATCCCTTTACGGATCGTTAGCGAGAGATAGGGGGTCTGGATGTGTCGGATACTCGTCTCCTTATGTGTTCTGCGTCCCTGGTACACTGCAACGCGGTACGGGAGGCAAACGTCAGACGAATTATCGCGCGGTAAACGCGGATAAGAAAGCGAGAAAAGCAAAAGACGACTTCTCGCACCTGACAATTTTGGCCAACTTGAATGCCGAGCTGTATAGGTCAGTTAACTAAATCTAGCACTTTCAACACATTGACACATTGTGCTTGTGTTGTGTCTATGAATAAGCGCGGCGTGACGTCGTAATGAATACGCAACATGAAAAGTCTGCCCGAATTGATCAAAATCATATTTTTAAACATACTGTATAATGAAATTGCATAAGAGTGTGAGTACTGTGAATGTAGCTTAAGTTATCTGACTTATATTATTCGTGAATTTCTTTACATCCGTAATTTGTAACTGTAATGAGAGATATGGGATTCACCAGAATACTTCTCTTGCTGACACCTTACATTCTATAATTCCACCTGTACGCAATGTTGTGACATATTCAATGAATACGTTGTTTGAATTTATGTCGTATCTAGAACCGAAGATCTCTGTTCCGGAGTGTAATGTCGCTAATCCCCCTTTAGTTTCGTGTTATATCTGATGCGATATTCTAATGTTATTCTGGCCCGAGATTGAATATCTCGGTTGATTTGTAAGCGTTCTTGTTCGAGTTCGCCAAAGATACCGCTAATGGTCATTGTCTATGGTGTTTGGGTATCAGCGGACTTGAGACAATATTGTTTCAACTCGAGTTAGTGCTTTATGCTAGTAAAATTGATTGAAAAGTTTTTATATGTCGTTGTTTCTTTGGGATTCGTGTGTTGGGTTTTGAAAAACACCTTTTTTATGTTTATATTTGTATGTATTTTTTTAGCTCTAGTAAAGATAAAATTCTGCTTTTCTGCTATCTCTAGGGATCAAAAACCTTTTATCGTTCATGTAACTGAAGTGGTTCTATAGATTTGACGTTAAAAAAAGTTAAGGAAACAACGTCACAGGTATCTGTGAAAGCGACTGAATAACTAAAATCTAACGCAAATTTACAAAAAGCTACAAGTTCTTACCTCAAACGTTTATCAAACTGCCAACCATTTACACCTCTACCTCAGAAACATCCATTTCATTATCATAACATAATGGTTAGTACACAAATCAATTAGGGGCTGACCCTAAACAATGCTGACTTGTATTACCAGTCATCTTTGACCCCTCTTGTTTCTATATCACGTAGTGATTACGAACTATTAGAGGCTTCATAATTGCCGTCAAAGGTCTAACTAATTTTGTTATTGCTTCAGTTTACGTTGCTACGTTAGGGTGACGGGGTGGGATTACGGTTTTGTTTGCTGAAATGTCGTAAGTTGACATAATTGTTGTACTGTTCATTGAGATTCAAGGTAGTTTGGCGTATCTACACACTGTATTGATATTGCTTAAAATGATAGTGCTCTTTTTAAAGACATTCCTTTTTTTGTTGTTTTGTGCTAGGCAGAGCACATGAAATGGTACATAGTTAAAACATGACTATTTCACGTTACGTAGCCACTTCTAGGATATTTTCTTGGTTTCAAGGTAAGAGGAATAATAGTGACAGTAGCCTGGTGCCTAAAATATATCTGAAGCTATTTGTCAAAGTCACATCTAAAGGCACCTACGGAAGAAACAGAGAGGTTTTATACTAAACCCGACACCACATGGTTTAAGGCTTTAAGGTATCTGACAAAATGTTGGAATAAGATTGTCTTGAAATAAAACAAAATTTTCAAAGAAAACTGTTTCTAGCGTCACACAAAATGTGAATAAGTTTTTATAAAAAGTACTATTTTATATGTTATCTTGTTATAAAACTATTTTAAAATTATGAACGTCTTAAAATTAACGTCAAACCAAAATTTTACAGCATTTCTAAGTTATACGACATATTCGATTAAAAGACGACCAATTTACAGTTGCGTTTGCGTTTGATAGAGGCGCCGCTGTCAATGGGTTGAGTTCATTTTATATGAAGAAAGGCTAGTTCAAGGTTTCACCACTAGCTAAGACAAGTTTGTTATCATTGGGTTTTTGGGAGCGATCTCGTAAATTAAAGCAATTAGATGCCATTAAGCCAGGTGTGGGCGTTGCTATACATTAACAATTAGCCGTTAATAGAGAACGACAGTTCTGTTGTCGTAAGTCAGGTTTTTAATAGAAAAAAACCGTATAAATGATCACGTAGAACAGTATATCATATGTTAGAGGAGTTAAAGCTACTTTAGCAACGTTCTTGACGTTTTTTCTTTTAGCTGTTGAGATATTTATTACATAAGTTGAAATTGGGTTAATGTACTCTTTGTATTACTTTTATCGACATAATTTGGATTGCAAGAATCCCTTAGGTAAGTTTTTTTATTTTTTCTTTGCTTTGTTTGTTAAGAAACGATTATTTTCGAAGCTAGTCCATGCTGTTTGACGATGTCAATATAAATGATACAGAAATAATAACTACTTTTTGTAGGACAGAAGTGATTGTTCGTAGCTATTCTATATTTAAATTGCAAGTCAAACATTCAGTTCTAAAACAAAAGCAGCTACTTTTCCCTCCCAAACTCATCTCCTATTCCTACACTCAAACTCCAAGAAACCTAGCCCTAACCCATAAGGGAAGGCCATTCACCCCATCACTGTCCGAATCCCTCCCAAGTTGGGACCTCCAATTGTCCCTTATCGCGACGGAGACAATGCAAGACGCGAGTGACGCCTGTCTCACTTTTACTCCGATCTTACTGCAGTATCCGACGGACCACCGTAAATGGGCTCCTTGTAGATACGACATTGTCGCGCGGAGGGATTTGCATTTCGGATCCGCCTGTATCTGAGTGTCTGTTGTTAGCACGGTTGTTGGGTAGACAATTGGACGATTGGGTAGTTGAGTAAAAATAACTATTTCTATTTATGACTAATCAGATAGGTTACCAAAAAACGTACACGTATTTTTTCTATAGATGAAGATACAGTGCTCTGAAGTTTCGAGAGATGTCGCCACGTGGTGCAATTTTTACCACGGCGTGACGTCACAAGCTTTGTCGATGTTTTTTGATAAACCAAGAAACACGTGTTTCATATTTTTCAATAATCTGTCTAACGGACTAATTAGAATTATATATTTAAACCTAGTTAGTACACATAATGCCTATTCACGAGCGATTTCTATAACTGGAAAAATTACCTACTGATTTTTTTTTTACGCTGACGCTTGACATGTCATTTAACGTTAGTTTAGTTACGTAAATCAATGCAAAACACAAAAGGAGCTGCGTTCTGCTTATTTATTTTCCTTATTTTACGTATGTCCTTTTACAACACAGCGCCATGTTTTCAATATTTTAAGTGCCCAAATAATTAGGGTTTACACATGTGGCCACTAATTCGAGCCGACGCGTAATTTAATTAAAACTGGTCATCTGTTTGCACGAGCCGTCACCCCTTTTCGATGTTTGCGCAACGAATGAATCAAAGGGGGAGGTGGCATTGTATAAATAGTTTTCAATGCAGTTGAGGGCTTGTCCTGAAGTGTAAGTATTATTTCCACTTAGGTCCTCAACAGACATGTTGACGCGATAGACAGGAAAGAAACTTTAAGTCATTGATTGCCACTGACACCGATCGGCGTCGTGGCGGCAGTACTACGACGAAGTGTGAGTCAGATGCTGGGACATAGATTTTTTTTAATTTTTATCGTAGGTAGTCTAGGTTGAGACAGTCGATACAACTCCTTATTTTCCGCGTGATTTTAATTTCGTAATTTTATTTTATTGAGAAGACGTGCCGAGGTATATTTTAGCAATAAATACACATGCCACTTTTATGTACTTTGTGACAAAAATAATCAGAAAAAAAACTTATCTCTGGAACTAATAAAATTATGGTACAGGCTGTACGAGAAAATTGAGATTTTCGACTTTTGTTTTGTCTAGCACTAAATAAAATTGGCACACGAGAGTATGATCCATGGAAAAATCAAGAGGGCCTGCAATTTTTGGCGTTTTTAAAACACTGTTACTGTAAAAGGTTTCTAGGTAGTTTGGTACGTTTGATATTATGTATTAAATCATCATTTGCTAAACTATAGGTGGACCCTCTAGTGTGCACAAATCTTACTGAATTTTAAGAATCGAGTGTTTTCACTACCAGGCAAGCATAACGGCTAAGAGGTGGCTTTCCTTGGGCAGCATTTCTCAAATGGGTCCGAGCCTACTACAATTTGGGATCCACGGCCCTAGTGTGTTTTTATTTAAATACTTTGATTTGCGTGACCGCACAGTTCACCTTGAACCGGGGAAAATGAAATACTTTTGAATAAATTTAATATAACGAAAACCTCCGAAGAGAAATGTTAGTACATTTAATACAAAATGTCATAAATAAATTGAGCCTAATGCTCTCGATTGTATAACAATGGGCGATAAAAAAATTCAATATATTTTATTTTACGGTTGTACTATGTCGAATGCGATTAAATTTGTTTATTGGTCTTTTTGTATTATAAAATTTTATGTTGTATGAAATACGTAAATACAAGTTATGGGCGTTTACTGTCGCCACCTCGGGATTTGGTTGCAATTGACACCTTTAAAGTTAAATGTGTCAACTTTCTTTCATTTTCTCTGACATTGACAGTTTTTTTATCAGGCTGATGCCGAATACAGCTACTATTCACTGTTTAACTAGATACGTTAAAAAAACAGGTATCTAGAGCCTTAGAATATACCTTAACCTATTTCCTCAGTCGCCTGTGACGACATCCACGGAAGAAAAAGCGGTGCTACTCTACACCCGACATCACACGGCAAAAGATTCCGCATCTTAAAAAAAAAGTACATAATATGTAGTTAAATTTCGATTCAAAAATCTCCTCCGGCCGTTATAGCAAACGAACGGTGGGAATTATTTTAACAGTAGCGATAGGCTTTTGTTATATTTTATTCGCTTATAAAATAACACATAACAATAAAAGTTGCGCACGGCGGATTTGTTGCACAAGTCGGCGTAAAAACGGTTTCTCGGTTCATTTAACAAATATTAAACTTCATCCCAAAATGTGGGTTAACTTTTAAAAACGGGCATTGGCGCTTACCGCTTTTTGTGCAAGAGTACTTACATACGTATATCACACCTGTATTCCCAAAAGGGGTAGGCAGAGCACACCAAACGGCATAGACAAAACCATGACTATTTGACATTTCGCCACTTCTAGCATATTTTATTTCGGTATCGAGTTGGCCGGTATAATAGTGACAGTTTGCTAGCATGCCTAAAATATACCTTAATCTAATGCCTATACCTAAATCTTAGTCGCCTCTTACGACATCCCCAGAAGAAATGGAGACGTGTTATTCTAAACCCGACACCACGCGGGAAGAAGTACATAAGAAGTATAATCCCGTAAAATTTTTCATCACGCCTGACCGTCCCATGAAATCCCAGAGACATGCCGCATATAAATAAAATATCACTATGTTTCATTCGCCATACTTAACCTGTCGTCTGTTTGATAAAGATCCTAACTCGCAAAAATTCGAAAACGTCGTATAATACTTATACACATACGACGGGTACTTTTGGGATCCTTATCAGACACACATACGACAGGTTAATTTAAATCGAGGCTACTGTTATGTACTGCTAAGTCATATATCTGCATTTTACTTAGCATATATACTGCTTTTTACACTGGAAAATGTTCTAATGACTTCTGACGTTTTATTAAAAAAATTTGATTAGCCAATAAAGGTTTAACAAAACAATAATGTAACCGGAAACACTTAACTCCCATCGATAAAACATCAAAATGGCGTTAATAATTAACAAACAGTGCAATTAAAATAGGGCTGAGGACTAATTAGGACCACAGACGACAGACTTTTTGTGCGATCGAGTCTGCGGCGCACAAAAAGTCTGCGTGGATTGTATGCATTATGCGCCGGACTTTTTGCGCGTCGTGTGCGTTACTGCATATTTCCATAGGTTCTATGTTCACAGACAAAAAAGTCCGTCGCGAATAGTCTGTCGTCTGCGCAGAGCCTTATTAATATACCAAGTTATGAGTGCCTTCACTCGCGAGCGACGTGGTACAAAATAGCAAGCGTTGCCAATTTCTCAGCTGCAAAATGTAAGTTTGTGTAAATTATGGCGAAGCTGCCATTTCTTGTGGACCTTATGGCATCGATAATAAGGGATATAGTCTTATATCTTAGTCTGTGTTAGTACTCAAGCGCAACCTATCTTTGAATCACCGTTAGGTTAGAATCTACCAAGATCTTTCATAAGGTACGAAGATCGTATATTGTATAGAAACTTAAAATGTGGTGTGCATTCTGTGGTGTTGAATTTGAATAACACCTTTCCATTTCTTCCGTGGGTGACGTAAGAAGCGACTAAGGTAGGTTGAGGTAGGGATGTGCAAATGAAAATATATATTATATCGATATTTGATATATCGATATTATTTTAAAGTATCGATATATATCGTGTAAAAATATAGATATTTTGATACATCGATATTTATCGATATATATCGAAATAATTTGCACATTCTTTTTAGGTCGCGTTCGCAAACAAGTTAAATTCTCTCGGTAAAGGGTAAAGTGAAGGATAGCTTTATGCAAAACATTAATGTGTGACTGAAACAAACTACTGTCTAGTAATAATTGACTTGGTTTTTAAACGCGGCCCTAATCGAGAACTGAAGTCGAACAGGAGCTCATAAAAAAAATATCGAATTTGATATCCGGAAAAAAATATCGATTATCGATATATCAAGATTTAAAATATCGACGATAATTATCGATTTTTTATTGAAAATATATCGATATTTTGATATATCGATATTTTTTACCCAAGCCTAGGTTGAGGTATATTTCGCTATTGGAGTTCTTAAATTGAGACCTAAAAATGCTAGGAGTGGTTACGAAACGGAACATCTACGGAAGAAAAAAAGAGGTGTTTGTCTAAATCCGACACCACACAGGCCAATAAACAGTAAGGTAAACGTCCCGGTGCTCGACACTGGCCCAATACACGGCACTTGGAACCTTATGTCATAGTAAGACAGATGGGTGTCGTCTACTGGGCGTTGATGCGTCGAGTATTGGTACATTTATCTTACTCTAAGTGTCACAAACAAGCAAATCCTTTAGTCATAGATATCATCCAACCGCCCCCCACAAAATCTTTTCGAGTACAAATTTAAAATGCAAATGGCGCCCGATTGCTCGGAGCACGTGTTATCCTAGCCCAAACCCTTAGCCGGCCATCTGATAAGCCTCTACAGTTGACAGTGTTTAACAGTAAGAGTTACCTCGGGCATAACTTGCCAAGATTTTGGCCTGTGTGATTTCGGGATAAATGACACCTCTCGATTTGTTTCGTGGATGTCGTAAGAGGCGACTAAGGAGGTTTAGGTGTGCTTAAGGCGCAGCGCAGACGACAGACTTTTGCGCGATCGAGTCTGCGGAGCAATAAAATTTCTGAATGGCGCGCTGACAGTTTCCATTCAGAGTTTTTATTGCTCCGCAGACTCGATCGCACAAAAGTCTGTCGTCTGCGCTGCCCCTTAGGCGACAGGCTAGCAATCTGTCACTATTAAACATATATTTTTCTTCTGTTTCCGAAACTTAAATTATGCTGGAAGTGGCTCCAAAGCATGAAACAGCTATAATCATGGATTTGTCTATGTCGCGTTTCGTGTGCTCTGCCTACCCCATTGTTTAATATGAAACATTTCGCGTGATCTACCGACCTAGCCTAATAAAGTAAGGTTAATTAAGGTAAGAATCTCGGAATTTCGAGATACCCGGCTGGAAGTTCTGTAAATACTTGCGTATTGAGGCCCTAAAAGTTGTCTCAAAACCTACATATTCTAGGGTGTGAGCGACTATTAAATTTCAAGGTCAAAAGTCACAAAAATCGGTTTTTTGTGCTTCTTTTGTAAATATCTCATTTCCTATGGGTTTTTGCTATTTGTGTCTCGTATCAATATTGTAGAATACAAAATTCTCTACAAATTTTGCGTCAAAAATTTTTTTATACGGTGAACCGTTTTCGAGATATAGGTCGGAGAGCGCGCGGTCACAGCATCACTTAAGGCTTTGGGTACTTCGATGGCCAAAACGACACAGATATTGTAAAACTTCAAAATGCTGCAGAAGTTGATGGTCGGGGGCACGGCCGTGCCCCCACCAAGTCGAGCGCGAAGCAAACACTGCCGTACCATCCTTTACTGGATCCATTTCGCCGCGTTTTCAGGCACCTATTTGAGCACTTCTGGATAAGACCAGAACGCTGAAATTTTTGTCATCTAGTAAGCTATAATTACATACTTAAAATCCAAAATTTCAAGTCAGCAGGTCATTTAGTTCCGAAGTTAAACGAAAGCAAAGTTTCGCATTTTCGACACTCACTCACTCACTCATGATCATCAAAATAGAACTAGTACCTACTTCCCATAAACTCACAAAGCTGAAATTTGGTACAGAATTAGGGATTAATGACTACATAAAGGGAAAAATATAAAAACTGGGATATTTGAAGATCTGGAGTACCTGGTGACCCTGATTAGAAAGCACTAGAGCCCAACCAAACTACTGTTGAAATCGACATGCCTCCTTTACAAAAAATATTCAACTTAGTGGGTCACCTCATTTTACGTCAAAAATCGAAAACCAGCTGGTCTGGTACATAGAAAAAAATTGCAAAAATCCAGCGTAGAGGGACACATCTTCTAATTTACGCCAAAAAACGAAAACAGCCAGCAGCCAACCCAAAGCCACATTGATTTAATTAATCAAATATTTATAATCATTGATCTATCGATAGTTTATCAAGTATATAATGGCGCGTTTCCGATCGGAGACCGGTCGACCTAAAGTGATGTTATGACCGCGCGCTCTCCGCCCTCTATCTCGAAATCGGTTCACCGTATAAAAAAAAAAATACAAAACTTGTAGAGAATTTTGTATTCTACAATATCGATAAGGAACACAAAGAGCAAAAACCCATAGGAAATGAGATATTTACAAAAGAAGCACAAAAAACCGATTTTTGTGACTTTTGACCTTGAAATTTAATAGTCGCTCACACCCTAGAATATGTAGGTTTTGAGACAACTTTTAGGGCCTCAATATGCAAATATTTACAAAACTTTCAGCTGGGTATCTCGAATTCCGAGGTGATTTCCTAACCTTATTAGACTAACCCCGTTTAGGATTACAGGCGCGATGTGTTTATGTGTGAATAAATCTTATTTTTGATAGGTTTTTTTTGCGCATTTAATATTATTTTGCTGTCAAATTTATGTACTTTTGCATATTATTTACTTACTCATAAAATATCGAATCACAAATAAGATATGGATAATTAATTATGTAGTTTGATTGTTTACAAGATTCAAATGAACCATAAAATGAACCCCGTGTGATGCCGGGTTAGAATAGAACCTCCCCCTTTCTTCCCGTGGGTGTCGTAAGAGGTCGACTCTGGGAAAGGGTTAGTGTATTCTGGGCGATGGGCTAGCAACCTGTCACTGGAATATCACGAGTGGCTATCTGGTTTCCCTGAAATTGCTAAACGTGGCACTGGATTTTTGAATTCATGTGCTGTGCCTACCCCTCTTGGGAATACAGGCGTGAGGATATGTATGTTTGTATGTATAAAATGAACACCGGGACAGTTGACATTAATAAAAACTTTTTTTAATGTTCTCGTACTGATTATTAAATAAATACTGTGTAAAGGGACACTCGCACCCTTACACTTATCAGACTGATTAATATTTCCATACATTAACCATCAGATCATTCTTGACAGACTAACTTTAACTTTATGTCAAAGAATGAGGGTTTCTTTTAGGAAATCAAAAGAAAAGCTAGATTTTAAGTAGGCCGTGTATGATTTTTGCTATTTTGAGGACCTTTATTTGAAGGATATACGGTACATTTTGACAAGTAAAATAATAATTAATTAAAATGTTTATTAAAAGTTACCGTGTGGTGTCGGGCTTAGAATAATGCCACTCTTTCGTGGATGTATAGAGGCGAATTGGAAAAATAGGTTAAAGTACCTTAATATGTTTTAGTTGATAGCTACCTGACACTGTTCGTGCTTCTTCTATCTAATGTAAAACCTAAAAATATTGCTAAAAGTCGTAAAAGAATAGCCATGGTATCGTCCATGTAGCGTTCCACGTGTGTGATGTGTGTCATCATCATCATCATCATCAGCCTATATACGTCCCACTGCAGGGCACAGGCCTCCTCCCAGTATGAGAGGGCTTGGGCCATAGTTCCCACCCGGGCCCAGTGCGGATTGGGAACTTCACACACAACGTTGAATTACTTCGTCGCTGTGTGTAGGTTTCCTCACGATGTTTTCCTTCACCGAACAGCTCGTGATAAATATCAAATTTGATATCGCACATAAATTCCGAAAAATTCAGAGGTGCGAGCCCGGGGTTTGAACCCACGACCCTCTGCTTGGGAGGCCACAGTTCGAACCGCTGGGCTATCACGGCTTTTTAATGTGTCCTCCGGCTTGTGATGTGTGTATTTATTGCAAAATGCATCTAAAAGCATTTAAAAACCTTTTATAAAACACCAAAAACATTCGCCCGATAGCCCAGCGATAAACAACAAGATATGAAACGAAAGTCCTGGATTAGATTTCCGGATGGAGCTGATATTAATTGTGGGATAGACACGAATATTTGCTCTGGATTCTTGTTATAGCTATTTACTTGAGGGCACAAATATCTATTCAATATTAGCTTCAAATACGCGTAAGTACCTATACAGGTATTTTTCTAGTCTTGGTAAACCTAGTTTATTTTATTTAGTTCCGTGATATTTATTCATTTTTAATTAAAATGAAATAAAATTAGAACGAGAATTTAGACAAAAGCAAGCTTGACGCATCTAATCCGCCCTGCTAATAAAATGACGTAAAATTCGTAAAAGCATTTTTCGAAGATTTACGCCCTTTTAACAGGGGAACACACGACGTGTAGAATACATTATAATCGGTTTTCCGTCACATTTTGTGTTTTATTAATAATTCGCGACCCCGCCTCGATTCGATGCACATCTGTGCGTTTATTACTGAACCTGACACCCGGTAGGGTATCATATAATGTACAAATTGACTACAAGTATAGTAAACATGCGTATTATCGATATTTCAGCGCTTTTGAGAGGGTTTTCTTGATAATTTAGGCTATTTTTTTTGAGTTTACAATTGTATCCTTTTTGTAGAAAAATGCTGTTCAATTAGTATTAACGCATTTACATGGTTTTTGCGGAAAAATTTCCAAAGCTGATTAAATAGCCACAATACGATAGACTATACAGTGCGACAATAGCATAGCTCCAAGACGGTGATTTGGTGAAATTTTGAATGTAACTTCAGTTACATGGTTTTTGATGAACCATAGGTTCATCTTATGGAATGAAGTTGCATTTCAAATACCGAACCAATTTACGTGCGCAGTGAGTAACGAAATCCGTAAAACTATTCCCACATCCCAAATCAATTTCCCAACGTATTTCTATTAGCTGGAAGTATGCAGCCGACATTTCAATCTTGCAAAACCCATAGTCATACACTCTCCATACATCTGGACCGCAAACCACATGCCGACCTTTTTGTGTAGCGGGTAGAGATACAGTAGGCAATTTTTTGCTGAGTACACTTTTCACGAAAATAAGGAATCTTATGTAAATTTTAAAACATGTGTCCGTGTGGTGTCGGGTTTAGAATAACACCTCTCCATTTCTACCGTGGATGTCGTAACGTAAGAGGCGACCAAGGACATAGGTTAAGGTATATTGACAGGCTAGCAACCTGTCATTATTGTACCTGCCACCTCAAAACCTAAAAAATATTATGCTACGTAGAAGTGGCTACAAAACGTGAAATAGTCATCGTTTTGTCTATGTAGCGTTTTGTGTGCTCTGCCTACCCCGTTTGGAAATACAGGCGTGTTTGTATGTGTGTATGTAGTATTATGTTTTTATTTTCTAAAATAGCTAGTTTGAATAAGTTGTGCACTCTAGTTATGTTATTTCCAAAGACGCGTTGATAAGTAGGTGCTTCGTCAAATATTGCGTTGAATTGTCACATTTTCTGTTCGACAGTGACAGCATAAATTACTTGGTCATCGAGTTATTCATTACTAGAAAGGCTGGAAAGATCTTAAATTTTACCAATATATTAAAAAACCAAAATATGTATAATTCAATATGAGCTTTATCCAAAATAAAGTGCCAAATTTCATTATTTAAACTTTGTAGAAAAAATCTACAATTTTAGAACTGATCTACTGTAACACTGTTACCGGTATCAGACTATCAATTGATTTCCCTCCTACACTGTACATTGATGGTCACTAACAAAAACCGCATATTTTTCATTCCCTCCCGTCAATGTGCGCCAAACAAATTTAAACCTACGTAAATTTCTTAAGAATATTATGATTTTGCAAGTAATCTTAGTACAATAGAAAGATGATTGCTCTATAGAGGAATCGTATGTTCAAATTACGCTTTTGATTTAACAATGAAGTCTTTTTGAAACGATTTTGTCACGGTACGTGCTTTATTTGAATTGGCAGATTTGATAATTTTTACATTGTGTTTACTGCTTTTGACTGTATGGGATTCATTTTTCTTGATAAGCATAGTCACGAAGCATTATGCATTTGAAGAAGTTTTGTCAAGTCAAAACGTTGTTTTGCATACCTGGTAAGATACTTTATGCTGTTTTTTAAGTCAAGATTTTTTACCGTGGTAACAGGCTAACAGGTGATAGATTTAGGTGTGCTTTAGGTGACAGGCTAACAACCTGTCACTGTGGTTTTCGTAATTTGACTACTTACATTGAAGATTTCTTGTAACTTTTAAAAAAATCAATTACGCATCCAGTTTGGAGTCAAAATTTTGTCGTCTTTCAGGGGCAGCGCAGACGACAGACTTTTGTGCGATCGAGTCTGCGGAGCAATAAAAACTCTGAATGGCGCGCAGACAGTCTCTATTCAGAGTTTTTATTGAGCCGCAGACTAGCTCGCACAAAAGTCTGTCGTCTGCGCTGCCCCTCATAGTCACATTTTTTAAGGCATCAATTAATGAGACAGAGAGACAGTTTTTTTTTGCAAGTTGCAGTTTCGTTTTAAAACAATACACGGAAAATCTTCTGGAGTATGTTTCATTGTTAAAACAATCCCTTTTGACTTGGAGGAGCTTCCCTGCAGATTTAGCAGTCATCGGCATACAACTTGTTTTGCTGTCTGTGGTTTATTATTGAGGACACGCGATATACGGGGCTGGGAGCTAGCCATGCCCGGTGGCCCAAGGGATAAGAGGCAACCTCTGTGCTAGCACCAGGGCCCGTAACTTTCATGCCGTTGACACAAAAATGACGTCACGCTCCTTAAAGGGTGATCCCAAATAGTTTGATTGTAAATTATTAATCATTACTTGTCAATAATTTTAATCATGTACAAATGAATGAATAAATAATACCTATTTGATATGTGAAACGTAAATAAAACTATTTGAGTTTTTTATACATACATTTTATTAAATGGCATTTTTACCACACTTCAGTAATTACGTAGAAAACAGTGTTCCTCTCTAACGTATAGCACGCCATCCTTCTTGCGTCAATTCCCATGCAAAGAAAATCTAAGTCATCTTCGCGTTCATACGTAATGCAATATTCATAAATATCCTTTTATTTTGTAATCGTATTTTTGATTGTTATGTATGCCACAAAAATACAAACATACAAAAACAAAAACATGATGAAAATGTTTGACGACTAATGATTAATGATTTACAATCAAACTATTTGGGATCACCCTTTAAGGAGCGTGACGTCAATTTGACGTCAACGGCATGAAAATTACGGGCCCTGGGCCTAGCACTAATATAACACCAGTTTTATGCATTGACTTGAGTCCTAGGAGCAATTTGGTAGCGCCACTAGACGCATATTGGGAGCAGTCTATTTTGCATCCGTAGTGGTGTAATTTTTAGCAGATGAGTAGAATAAAAAAAATTGTGGTAGAGCGTACAGGATGACGTACATAGCTCGATGTTGGGTCTAGTGGTGTAATTTTTTATAATTAAAATTGTATATCCGCTATTGTAAGCAATTTGAGTAAAAAAAAACTTCGCCGTAAATTATATTAGAAGTCGTATTCTAAAATTAGTAGGTATAGTTCTGGTTTTTTTTAATGGACTGTTGCAGCTGGCCTAGACAAAGTTTACTGCCACCGAGGCGCTAGTACGTCACGCTATAATCGCCGCGCGAGTACTTCTGGTGAAACTAACGGATCTCTTGTACCTTGGACCAGCCCCTGGACCCAAGGGACGTAGACTAGCGTCCAACACTTTTTCAAAGTCGTGACTCGTCCGCGCCAGCGGTCACGAACCGTGTACCGTTACAACACACTCTTCCCTCAACCGGGACTCTACGTAAGAGAGAGGGAGACGGGCACGTTTCTATGAGTATTTCGCCTGAAGGATCGTGGCGCTGCGGGCGATTTTTGATTGTTTTTGACGTGTGAACGCATTAAGGTATGTGGTTGAAAGTACTTGTTACGATACCGAGTAATATGAAGACAATGAGGTTTTTGGGGTTGGATTGGGCTCCTCAGTTGCATCTCCAAACTAATTGGAGATGAATCATCATTGGAACAAGCTTTGCTGAAAAATTTTAGTTTAGAAACTGACTTTTCTGTAAGATTATTTTCATTAACAGTAAAAAAAAACAAGAGAAGCTACTTTAGGTGTTTTTTTGCGATTAGGAGTCTGCAAAGTAAGTTATTTTTTTAAGTTGGAATCAACATTTTAGTGAAAAAAAAACCGATGTACAATTTAAGTACGTAATAAAGTCAGTAATTTATTTGATGTATCCATATAAGTCCGAAATAACCTATTACCATTTTAACCACTCGATCTTTCTCCTCAGTACGGCTCCCGAGTTCCCACAGAGAAAGTTAGCCATCGAGTATAGAACTACATTTATTACTACTGCATATTCATGGAGCCCTGAGGCCTAGCCAGTGTACCTGGATCTTCCATTATGCCTTGAAAATTTTGCATTTTGAGATACCGAGGGGTCAACGTCGAGTGGTTTGTCGTAGACATTGGTTGGAGCGGTAAATGCGTTTGTAGTTGGTGTAGTCATGTCCTTATAGTGGTTTTTTAGTGTGTGCTTGGGTTTAGTTTAGATGCTGGCTGGACAGATAAAAGTGTAGTGAAAAGTGAAAAAAAACTTGCATTTTTAAATTTCGACCACGGTTTCAAGTGTTCTTTTTTAATAAATAATTCCAACTGAGTTTATTTTTGGTTGATTTTGTAATCTCTACGCCTAATGTTCGTAATTTGTGTGAGACAGAAAATGTGTAAATATAGCTACTGAAATAGTACATTTCGATTCCCCGTCCCAAACTTTCCCATATCCCACTTTAATCTCAAACTTCGCCATAAATGGCTGCCACACGCACTTGTCATAGACAATATAGACATCCACAGACACAAGTTTGACAGCGGGACTGTCACAGATAATCCTAGACTAGACCATAGTGCACGTCTGTCAGAACTTCACTACTTCAGAACTTTTGCGATGGCGGGCGTGTGTGACGTATCGATTTTTGTGATTGCAATTGAAAGTTTTAGCAACTTTTATTAGTCAAAGTAAAGGGAGACAACGGAAGCTATTTTGGTAGTGTATTAGTTATAAAACTAGTATGAGATATCTACGAGACTAATGCCGGTTAATCGACGGTTTTGCTTGGGCCTGATTTTTTTTTCTATCTCTAGTAAACCAAACCGGCAACAGACAGAAGGGACTAACCGTATCGTAGGTAACAGTATTTAGAAGTCGTGTAATTGATTTTTTAATGATTTTTAAGACTTGTAAACTTGGTTTTACTAAACTGCTAAAACAAAAAAAAAAGAGTGCATTTGAGTCTCATTTGTTTTTGAAAATAATATAAGCCAAAACAATTTTAATAAAGAAACAAAAAGCTACCAAAAAAATTATACGTTTCCGCGTCTTAGCGCCTTAGCATTCGAATGGGTTAGGTATGATTTCGATATCATATCACGTGACTTTCATGTCGTTAAAGTTGCATCGTCCACATTGAATATTACCTCATACAAATGCATATATCTATCTATTAGTGCCATGAATGACTTATCCGACACTAAGGCGTTCGAAAATTTTAATCTAAGTAGGTACTATCACTATCACTTCACAACTTTTACCAAACAAGTTATAATAAGTACAGCAAAATCGGCTCTATTAAACAATATGCCTATGGCTTAGAAACCACACTTTCAATTGGATCTCTCCATGCTGTATCAAAAATAAATAAAAAACTTGGATAAGTCATTGGACGCAACGTCTAGCTATGTCTAAATGCGAACATGATTATCTCATTGGTAAACTTATTACTGTGGATTAAATATTATAAGGTTTAAATGCATCGAGCATTCTGTGAAATGAAAACACAATACAGCGCCCACCACCTTTGATTTCATGCAAAAAAAACGTCATCACAAAATTACCATTAATGCTCAAGTGTCCGACGACACTGTCATTGAACTTACACGTCCCTTTACTTAAACTTCATACTTACGGTATTAATGATACTCATATAAAACGCAATTTTATGACACTCATGTTCATATAAAAGTTAGATTTGAAACTTCGCAGCAAATAAAAGCGTCGAGAGTATTAAAATACGGCACATTTAAAAGTTACTATCGACTATAAAAAGGAAATTAATCGAAAAGTCATAAGAAATGAAACAAAACCGTTTACGAATAATTTACGCGCGTGTATTATTAATATTATTAAAGTAATTAATATTTACATCGGATAAATAAAACTTAAGCCTAGCGATACCGCGACGCGAGTACCGGTACAAATAAATTAATCTTCGGCAATAAATTTACATACATATCACAACGGCGGCACACGGGTGAGAACAATAAGTCGCTGACTCCCCGCTCGACCGACGAGGAGCGAGAGTTATTATCCCCCATACAAACATACGCGATTTATCATTAACGGAAACCACGGAACGTCCTAACCTCTACAGCCAATCCCATAATCCCATGGTCTTGGCTCTCCCATCCGTCACCAAGTTCAAGCCCGCATTCATCGACCCTCGACGTCAACCCCCATGATCTTTCGGTAGCTTCGCTCCACCATCCCACGGTTTGAAGGGGGACGAAGTACTGGCCTCCGGCATGCGAGGGCTACTCGTGTAGTTCGGTGGCAATCTCGAAGGAGTGGACAGGAAGCTACCGTAGGATATCGAGGAGTTGACGCCGAGGGAGGTATCCAGAGTGGAATAGTACCCAGAAGAAGCCGCGGACGGCGGCGGAGCTGGCGGCTGAACTCTACTAGCTTCAGCATACGCATCCAAATGCGTCCTCACTAAGACCACCAGTTCGCTGTAGTTAGACACCGAGCCGCCAGCCCCCGCCACCCTGTACAACAGCAGCCGCGCTTCCCCAAATAAGCTATCCAAAATTTTACCTGTCGTGAAGAGGACGATGGCCTTCAGACAGGAGTACTCCGCGGAGTCCACGTGGAGGGCTTTCAGCTTCTCCACTTGCTCTTGGAAGATCCGGATGTGGTCCATGAAGGCGACCACGCGGTCTGCCGCCATGGGAGACGCGTGGAGGCCCGCAGCCGCCAGTAAGGGGGCCACGTGGAGCGGCATGGAACACTGGGAGGCGTTGAGGACGAACAGCTCCGACCAGACTAGCCGTAGCAACGCGACCTGGTCCGTGACTTGCAGGTCAGGGAAGAAGGGTATATTCCGCGCCCATTCCACGGCGGAGAAGAGTAACCTCGCAGCTAGTTCGCAGATATTATCGATGCCCATGACATTGGTGGGCTGGACGCACTGCCCGTATCTCGAGGTCGGGTAGGGCTCTGCTCTGAGGAGCAGAGAGATGTAGGAGGAGAGGTAGGGGTGGCTGTTGAGGCCCCCGGCAGGGTCCCCGTTGGCGAGGGCGAACTGGCCGGGGAGCGCCAGGCCCGAGGGCTGCGTCGGCGGCACGCGGCCTCTCTGCACAGCTGGAACAAGGAAATAGGCATATAAACATAAAATAGCGACGTCTTCGAACCATGACCAGTGTTCGCTCTAATACTCTACCGCTAGAGTTTCAAATCGCATTCACGTAATAAGTTCAGCAAGAGGCCAAAAGTGGTATACTGACAGCATCTATTAATCTACATAGCAGTTACCCGGAACGGAACTACAAATAAATAGTTGACACATTAATCAACTTAGAATTAGAAAGATGAAGCTACAGTTCCGACGGGCTCGAAAATGGTTGTTTCTTTTATTCGTAATTTGAATTACGATTTTCATTCTTGAGTTTGCTTGATTCGCAACATCGGAGATGTATGAAGTAAGCGTTTGTATCTTATATAAGCCAATATTGTATAGATATTACACGTAGTTCTAGATTCCTGCAAGTACCTACCTAAACTATACGAAGCACTGTTTTACTAACAACATCCAAAAGCCTACAAACTATTTCAGTGAGAAATGTTGTAAAAAAACATCATCCTTTGAATAACAATACAAAAAAAACTTCAGAGAAGGATTCAGACTGTTACTAGCTAAGCGCTTTGACAAATATAATTAACTTCTTAAGAATCTAAAATCGTAATCACAAACAATCAACGCGTACATGAGTCTAAATTGGATTTCACATAAAACCGTGCTCGTATTCAATTAATTTACAGTCCCTTAAAACTTAACAGCATGTTCATATTTCGCAGTCTCAATTAGCATGTAAGCATCTTGATTGCCGCGGTACAGTGTAATAACTGAGTTTATGACCCCCACAATAAAGGGGGTGTCTAGGATGATCTAATCGCATTTCGAAGTTTTAGGCAATCGCTTTATGGTGAAATTGTATTCTGAATTTAAATTTGGTTTGAAGAACATCACTTTTTTTCAGTTTTTTTTAAACTGACAATAAAAAAAGTGCTAAGACGACTTTATGCTGGCTGGTTAAACCATAACCACGTAGGTACGCACGCTTTTTAAAACACAAAACCAAATGCCCAGACAGAACTGGCCAGTTGTAAAAAAGAACAAAAATTTAATTAACCGAATTAAAAACTAGAACGTCATCGCTGCATTAGTCTGTTCGAGCTTTGTCTGTCAATCATGATCAAAGCCAGTTTGGTGCTCGTAAAAATTATGGCCATTGTCTTTGGTACAGATTAATTCGTTTGATTCAGACTGTTCCGTGCAAGGCCAAGTTAGTGCACTGAAAATGAGGTATGGAAGTGTGCTGACACAATTTAGCGAAGTTAAACATCTTTAATAGACGGGGAAATTAACTAAACAAATCTACACTTTGCTTAGGGAGTTTTGATACAAACGTTCTCATTTACTTATCTCGATCAAAATAAATAATACCTAACACGACTTTTTGTTAATTTGTGATGCAATTAATCGAATTGAAAACAAAAAGTCGTTTTTCTGTAATGTAATAATCAGTTGGTCTTAAGTCAGTGCGGTTAGTATTAATGCGTTTTAAATCGGCCTCGTGACCTCCATTGCCTCTATTACCTCTTTGTGTGTCAACGGCATATGGTTTATCATACATTACATGCCCTGGTTTTACTCTCTGTGGCCAGTGTTTTTTAATGTTTAAAACCAAATAATGTTAGATCATAATACCTACACAAAATGAGCGCACTAGAATTTATGTTTTACTTATGCCAAAGTTTTGACAGCCTTAAAGTTTTCGTCACTTTTTGATAAAGTTCAAAACATAATCTACTGCATAATGCGTTAAACCTAAACATATTTCTCAAAATAGGGCATTCTTTAAATATTTTTTCATCAATCAACAAAACAAAATAAACACCGATCAAAGATCGTGACGTCAACACCTGACTACAATACGGAACGAATCACCTCGAAAACGTCGCATCGAATCGGCACCGTTCAGTCCAAAACGAACCCAGACGGAACAAAACCCAAAAATGCGCAGCGCGCGGGGAATCCAAAGTATCCGAACGTTTTTTGGCGGGAAGCGGCGCGAATGCTCGCGCACGCGCTGTGCTTTTGTTTTTTATCGTAAGCAGGTTGTATTTATAAAGTTTGAAAAAAGAAGTACATCGAATGCGGCTTTAAATAAGTGGATACTTGAGGAAGATCATTTTAGTTCTTATTATGCGGAACTGTTTCATTTACTAAGTAAACTCAAGTCAAGCTGTGCACAAAACAATGCAAAAAGCAGTACATGATTTCGATGTAAATACATATTTGAAACTTTCATTTTGTAAACCACCAAGCGCGTAAAATAAAAATGATATCAATACATCATTTTACAAGCGTAACATTTTTAAACCTAGGCGTCTATTAAAAACAACAGTCAACAAATAACCACAGTAATCAAGCGCATTTCGGAAATAAACATTTCAATTAAAGTCCGAATTGGAGTAATAACGCTCGTGATGTGCCGATGTGGGTCGCGGAGGCTCCCACGGCGTCGACACCTCGGCTAATAGCGCGTCATTACAGTATCTCTGTACATCTCGGACCGAGGTACGTCACTAATCGATCTACGGTGTAGAGCAAACTTACAGTGCGCCGTCTTGACGTGACGTCACTGGGGTCAATGTACGGTGTCCAGATAAAATTTGTTGCAGACTTTGTGTATGGAAACTAGAGATTTTTTAATCCAATTTAAAGAAAACAGAAAGGTAAAAGTGCTTTTGAAAAATAGTAGGCTGTAAAAGACTGAGCACTAAAAAACTAAATATTTGAATTATTTAATTAAGTCAGTGTTGACCTGTAGGTATACCTAAGAAAATAAATAGGTAGATGTTTTTGCAATTTCACGTTTAACCATCGGTTACCCTGCTGAAATTGCTAAATGTGGCACTGGATTTTTGAATCCATGTGCTCTGCCTACCCCTCTTGGGAATACAGGCGTGAGAATATGTATGTATGTATGTATGTATGTTTTTGAATGGTAGGTACACATTGAAAAAATGTACATAATCTACAAGAAAATATTTAAGCCTAAAACCACCAATCTATTGAAATATTGTAGTAAATATTATTTTTTTATCTAACATGAACCAATCAGTTCTATATGTTTCCTTTTAAAATTTCGTGTTACGGTAATAATATTACTTCCCAACCCAAATGGACCTTCTGTGGACCATCGTCCACTATGCCATCCCCGTCTATCCTGTCTAGTTGTCTACGGGCGGCGCGCGCGCAGACAAAGCTGCTGTCATTTATTCCGACGCGTTAGATACATTCGAGTTTAGAATGTGACGTTTAATGTCTATGGTCTATGGATTGAAGGTACAGGCATGGGAGATTGAAAACACGTGCCGATCGGAGGTGTTTTTTTTTTAAGTTCCTGCCTACAAAGGTTGTTCATGTGAAGACGATAGGAACTGAAATATTAATAAGTATGTAGCTGTGAATTAGCCTGTTTGATTTGTGGTAGGAATTATGCGATTTTACACAGTATGATGTGGCTCTTGTGAGAGTTTTAAACAGTATGATTTTAGTACAAAGTTTCGTCAAAAAATATTTTTTTATTTGGTTCGTAATGTAGGAAACATCTACCCATTCTCACAAACATTGATATTCTGTTGATTCTTAGGAGACTTAAAAGCAAAAACTATTGAAAACGTTGGTTCGTATTCTCTTAGTTGTCACGATCCACAATCTTTCTATTTAATTATGCATTTCATTGAAAAAACTATTTAAATTTATAATTGATTTAAATTCAACAAATTGCTTATGAATTCATACAATAAACAACTCGTAAAGGCCGCTGTACACTTTCCCATTATCGTGAATCGATTTTTGACTCATGGAAGAGCAGCTCTATGGATAATTAATGTAAATTAGTATATTATTATACTAACACGGGCTTCCATTCCACGTCCATTAGTGAGCATTTGCATAGAGGGACGTCTCATTCCTGATTTCACTCGTAAGTCTGTCTTTATCATACATTAAGTTCTACCGCACAAGATCGACTCAAAAGTCGATAATTTTTTAGATTTTTTTAAAATCTTGTGTTGTTAAGATTTTGGTACAAGACATTGCGGTGAGGTTAGAATTTTCTTGTTTTTGAAGTCTCTTAAAAACATTTTATACTTTTATACTACTCTACGATTTCTAATCATTTATTATACGTCCCTTCTCAAGAGAGAATGGTTCAAGATACGTATCGATTTGACATTTGTTTATTACTTTATCGAGACTAATAGTTTTGTGATTTCGTCATTGTGATGTATCGCACACAATCCATTTTCATTCTTATAAAAAATGTACTGGACATATTTAATCGCAGGAATAAGCGACAATCGCATCAGTCTCAGGTCTGCGCTGTACCTTATCCACATACCACATCGGATTAAAAGAAATTAACGCGTTTTTTTATTATAAATTAAATTAATATTTGGTAAACGCGTGACTAATAGGTAAAGGCATGCGTCATGTATTGTAAATAAAGATTATGTTTATTTATGCGAATATTTCTAACAAGGCGTTAGATTGGAATTAACATATATGTATATGTGTTAAATTATATGTTATAAATTGCTGGCGCCTCGCTCTTGACTAGTAAGTGTTGGATTAAAATTATAGTTTTACTGCGTCCGGTTTTAATACTTTAAAACTGTATTTTGAAAAGTCGTTGTATTTTACTTAGCCGAGTATTTGGCACAAACACAGCCGTGGGTGTGGTTAACCCCATTAAATAATCGAATTATATTGTAGTTATAAATAATCACAATTACAGAGACAACATTAAACAGCTAACATGGTCTAGTTAGTTGCAAGTCAGGTTTGTCGATACTAAGTCCGTTAGCTTCATTTTTCACCAACTGAGAAACCCAGCTGAAAAATTTTACGAGAACGTGACATATTATCAAAGTACAGCCCATTTTACAATGGATTCATTCTATTCTAGCCCACAATATTAACAAAAATTACGTAAACACGCATTTCATTTCTTAAGTTTAAATCCAAAAGACCATAACCGAAATTTTCCAACATTTCAAAACAAACTATTTAAAAAACCCGTCTCGTACAGCCTATTTGCGACGAATGCATCAAAACCCACCATTTATACCCAAATCGTGTTTTTATTCGACTCACGTACAATAGACTTAATAATCGGAGCTGCGGCTCTGTTACTATAATATGTACTGTGAGTGCACGGAGTAGGGAAGTGCAAAGTGCACAGTGAAACAGACTGACAGTTGTACTTGACACAGATTGTGTCGAGGAAATGATCTTAGCGTGAGATGTGTCAAAGTTATGGTACATATTGTACCATATTGTACTAGTATTTAAACATATTTAACGTCACAGCTTTATTCCCAAGGCTTTTGGTAATTTAGTTGTAAAGTTGGATGAAAGAGGTAAGAGGTATTATGATATTAAGTATATAGCATCAGGTTGCTAGCCTATTTTGCAATATACCAAAATCTGTTTCCTTTTGCTTTTTATGTCAGCCAATTAAGAAACTGGGATTTCTAAATACAACATCAAGCGGGGAGTCAGACTTTTTTTGAACGAAAAATACTTATACTTATCGTCAGGTAATTGCTATAATTTTACCAATATAATCTAGACGAAATGATATTGTATTTTAGTTCAGGCACCAAAAATAATTGACAAGTCACAAGAGTCAAAGCTCTTATTGTCGGGACAATGTCGGGACATTAAAGTTTTCTGTACAATGTTTACACTTTTATCCTATCGATATTTTTGTTGACTGTGCAAAAATATATAAATGAAGCATATTATTATGAGCATAATTTAGGTACCAAGGTAGATAAAACATGAAAAATATTAACAGACAGCTATCCTAAAATGTATCTTAGCCTATTGCCCTAGTTAACTCTTACAACTTTCATGGAAGAAATGGCGAGGTGACATTGTAAAGCCAACACGACACAGGGATAAATTACAGTTTTAATATTTCCCTTTTATAGTTTCTAGTCGGCGAATTCCTCAAAACCATACGAACAGAAAGTTATACATAAAAAGGTAATTAATACGTTCCAAAAGTAGTAGTAGTAAAAAATTCGAGTGTAAATTAGTTTTGAAGCGCTAAATTACAATTAAATAAGATGCTGTAGCTCAGGGCTATTGTTACAAATAAATATTTCATAGTTCATTATTTTGTGTCAACAAAAATTAGACCGGAAGATTACTTGAGGCACTTGTTTTGTTACTAGTTAGTAGAATGATAATTTATTAAATCGGTGATTGCTTTGCTAAAATCCAGTTTAGAATAACACCTCTACGTTTCCTCCGTGGATGTCGTAAGAGACAACAAAAGGATAAATGGTTTAGGTATGCCTTAGGCGACAGAATAGCGTACCTACTGTTACTTATATTTATCTATTCTGTTAACTTAACACCCCTAAAAATACGTTCGAAGTAGCTGCGAAACGTGAAATAGTCATGTTTTTGAATATGTAAAGTGTCGTGTGCTCAGTCAACGGCATATGTATGTATATCAGGGTTGAATCCTACTAATATTATAAATGTGAAAGTTTGTGAGTATGTTTGGATGTTTGGATGTTTGTTACTCTTTAACGCAAAAACTACTGAATGGATTTTAAAGAAACTTCACAGTAATGTAGCTTATACATCAGAATAGCGCATAGGCTACAATTTTTAAAGATTTTGTTTGAATTTACCAAAATAGTAGGAAAAATAGTAGGATTCCGCAATTTTCAACGTAAAAAGCTATAAATTGGCATGCGGGCTGTGGCTAACAAGATCTCTTCTGTGTTACCCCGAATTTAACGCGAGCGTAGCCGCGGGCAAAAGCTAGTTAAAAATAAACATGGGATAGCAGCGGTATGTGTCATACTCGTACCTTAGCTTTAGCAAATATACATTGTCATTACATAACAGAATAGTTGAACTAATTTGTTTGCGCATGCGGTTTACGGGAAACGATCAAACTGATCGATCTATATCTTCTATACACTATAATTAGTGATCAACTAATCAATTACCAGGAAGTGCAAGGATATACATAAAGTCGCGACGTATTACTTGACGGTGATATCAGTCGATTGGAATTTAAAGAACCAGGTATCAATAAAGACATTAATTTGTCAATAACATACCAGTAAGAGTTTAATTTTGCTTACTAATTTATCTTTGTTAATAATTATGTTGCTATTTTTTTTTATCCCGTGTGGTGCCGGGTTAGAATAGCACTTTCCCCTTTCTTCCCGTGGGCGTCGTAAGAGTCGACTCTGGGATAGGGTTAGTGTATTGTGGGCGATGGGCTAGCAACCTGTCACTGCAATACCACGTTTAACCATTAACGGAATGACATTGGTTCCTTGGCGAATGGGTCGCCCCTTAGTGTGGGATGCCACTTGTGTGGACACCCTTGCACCGACCCATCTTCCAAGGACCCAAAACACTGCTGGCACTGCCGCGGCCTCGGCAGAAGACTTCAAACGCCGAAAATATAGCGCCCTCGGTGGCAGTTATTTGTTTGAGGCGTTTGGAGTCGAAACGCTGGGGCCTTGGGGGCCTAATGCGCGCCGCATATACAAAGAGCTTTCGGCGCGCCTCATAGAGGCCTCCCGTGACCAGAGGGCTGGCCATTATTTCGCCCAGCGAATCAGCATTGCCATACAACGTGGCAATGCTGCCAGCCTTCTGGGCACCCTCCCTATTGGCGGCGATTTGGGAGAAATTTTTTATCTTTAATTTTAGTTTTAGATTTAATTTTAATTTTAGTTCTAATTAAGTTTGTTTTTAGTGTAAGATATTTTAAGTTTTATTGTTTTTCTGTATAGTTGTGTTGTTAACAATAAATTAGAGAAAATGAATTGTTGAGAACTTTTCACCATCTGGTTACCCTGAAATTGCTAAACTTGGCACTGGATTTTTGAATTCATGTGATCTGCCTACCCCTCTTGGGAATACAGGCGTGAGAATATGTATGTATGAATAAATAAATAAATTAAATAAATATCACTGGACAATTCTTACACCAATCACCTAGTCCCAAAGTAGGCAATTTAATGCCTGTGTTATGGGTACTAGACAACGGATAAACTTACTTTTAAATAGATAAACATCCAAGACTCGAAAGCAAACATTCATATTCATCATACAAACATCTGCCCCGACCGGGGATCGAACCCGGGACCTTAAGCTTCACAGTCAGGTTCTCTAACCGCTGGGCTATCCAGCCGACAAAATAAGTATGTATGTATGTATGTATTTTTAACAAGTACCTACGTACTCGGCGAGTTTTAGGCGGTATATTCTTCGAAATCATGGTTTTTACGAAACTCAGGTAAACTCAATTTTTCCTTGTAGAGTCAGGTTAGAATAACACCTCTCCACTTCTTTGGATGTCGTAAGAGGCGACCAAGGAATTAGGTTTAGGTAAGCTTTAGGCGACAGACTAGCATCTTGTCACCGTTCTGTATGATTTGCCTTCCTCATTTGGGAATGTAAGCGTGATGTGTGTATGTACATACATACATACATCCATATTCTCACGCCTGTGCTCCCATGAGGGGTAGGCAGAGCACATGAATTCAAAAATCCAGTGCCACGTTTAGCAAATTCAGGGTAGCCAGGTGGTTAAACGTGATATTGCGGTGACAGGTTGCTAGCCCATCGCCCACAATACACTTACCCTTTCCTAGAGTCGACTCTTACGACACCCACGGGAAGAAAGGGGGAGGTGCTATTCTTACCCGGCACCACACGGTATGTATGTATGTTTGTACATATAATATTTACTGTATATGTATAATGTTTAACCAAGGTACGCATTTGCCGGTACCAAGAAACCGTTACTACAATCTCGATACTTTAATCAAGGAGACACTAGTATTTAAATAAAATTGTCTTCCACGGAAATGGACACGTGAACCCAATGGTACAATTAGTTTTATTTACTTAATTGTACTAGACTACATTTAGTCACGTAGCTTTGTGGTTGGGACAAAGTATAGATTTGCTGGGACGAATTAATTAATCTGGTATTCTAAGTGCGTAGTTCCGATAAATACCCACCTGCGTATAAGACTCGTAATATAATAAATAATATAATAAAAACGGGATATATGCTGACAAATCAAGAGCAAAACTTGATCCGGCCACATGTGGTCATGTTTTGCATAATCGTGTAAAAGAGATGGTGATATCCAAAAGACAAGAAAGACAAGGACAACTGCCTGTCAAACGTCATTTGATTTGGAATAAACCAATCACAGCACGGTAGCATAGAATATAAATAATGGCAAGCAAAATAAACAAAAGAAAGTAGTATAGGATTTAAATATAGGTGTCAATGGGATTTCTTGAGCTTCATTATTTTTTCCGTGGTATATTGTGCATTCTCATTAAGTATCTTATAACATACGATGGTATTATGATATTTATAAGATTTCTTGTACAATGTGACATATCTGCTTCTTTTTGGAAGCTTAAGCTTTCTTTTGGATATAAGTAATCCATCTAAACTTTACATATCATAGACTACAATCAACTACTGCCAATTAAGTGCATTTCAAGGACACATTATTGTAACGCAAATATTGAAAGACTTAACATTACTTGCGTAAGTCGAGTGTCTTCATTATGTATGTACGCTATGATTTTGGATTATAAAACTGGCAGTATAATTAGATATTTTATATAATCACTTTTACAATCGCGCAATGAATCGAAAATTGAAGAATGTGTTCGATTTTTCCGTCATTGTACTAAAGGCTCACTATTTCTATCACCGTTCCACAATAAATCTAATATGTCATCCCTAACCACGGTACGTATTGTCGAGCCGTTCGAGAACAAGTCGCTTTCTACATTAACAAACTTATCTACGACCATATTTCTTCGTATTCGAGGAGTAAAATCTTAATGATATCAAAACAGAACCGTTACGGTAACAAAAATGGTCGCATGGTCATTTGTCGAGATGTGACGTGTCGCGTGCGTGAGATATGGCTTGGCTGCAGCGTGCGGCCTTGCCGCATGCCACAAAGTTGGTGTTAGAGAGGTTACTTGTTTCGTATCTGTCAGATTCTTGACGGAACAATATGCAGAGTGAAATAGAATTGGTGATACAAAATTAGTGCTACTTTCTCAGTTAATGCTACGCAACGTAATGCATTAGTTTAATTGTTAAGATTAGCCCGATAGAATTTTGAATATTCATACAAAATGTGGAATGGAATCTCAACTACAATGTACAGTCGAGGAAATTGAATGTTTAGCAGGTAGACCGCCTTCATGATTTGTTCGCATTATAGGACAAACTTCACCATGAAGTTCAATATTGAGTATTCATGTCATGCAATTGGCTGGAAACAGTAATCAGGCCAATTTTAGAAGTATCTCAACCTGCTAAACATCCAATTTCCCTGACTGTATCATCATTCAAATTCAGGCATAAGACTTCTACTGCTGAACATAGGCCTCCTCTTTAGACTCCCATAAGCACATGTTGGAAGCGACCCGCATCCAGCGTTTTCATTAATTTAATTACATTTCCATTTTTCCATTTGTTCAGGTACAGAAAAAATGGAAGCCGCATGCGTCAGTGCACCACAGCCCTACGTCGCTCAGTGTACTCCGACCTTAAGCATAAAGTATCGTGCACATTAATAAAATTGTTCAAATAAATAACGGATTATCAACTGCTATCAAGACGTAACGAGATAAAATAAATATACAAGTAAAATAAATAGGCGAACGGTAAATGAAGTTGTATGTTAGGATGGTAGACGTAATGGTGATGTATTTGTGGGCCCGTGTCTCTATAATGGAGGTTTGTGTAGGGCTGGTAACACTGGGCTAAAGATTCCGTGTTGTGGATTTAGAGTAACACCTTTCTTATTCTTCTGTGGATGTCGTAAGAGGCGTCTAAAGAAATATGTAGGTTAAGGTATATTTTAGGCGACAGGTTAGCAATCTGTAACTGCTATATCTATCAACTCGAAAACCTTAAAGGATATGCTAGAAGAGGCCCCGAAACATGATGGTGTCCATACATCATCACGCCTGTATTCCCAAATGGGGTAGGCTAAGCACATGGAACGTTACATAGGGTAAAGTCACCGGTTATGGACAAAGAACCAGTAATGGACAATGACTCTTATTTACTACCCACTAAGGAAAAGTCATTTGTTTTACAACAATCAATTTACAACTCTATGGTCTTTAAATTATGAATGAAGTGTCCATCACTGGTGCTTGTCAGTTTAAACCATCCATAACTGGTGCCGTTACCCTAGTCAAAACCATGACTATTTCGTTTCGTAGCCACTTTTGACTTAATTTTAGGTTAAAACAGATTCTAATCTCTGATGAAACGACGTATGGTTCATTAAGGTTTTATTGTAACTAGCGTTTTATAGAAAAAGAAATGTTTTAGTTTATGACTTAGTTGTCAACACACTCTTCTCTCTGTACGGCTCTCAAGAAATACACGCGTTACGTCTGAGCTATATTCTTTTACTTCAAGATAGTTCATAGGCTACGTTCTGGCCATTTTTTTCATTATTTACCTTTGACTTGATATTTCACATAGGACCAGCAACAGCCCTGGGCAACTTCGCATCGCTAATGGCGGAATTTATGGCTTGTTATGAATAACTTATTATGTTTTTGTGTACGCAGCTTTTTCAGGGTCTTAGGGAAATTTTAATGTAATCCGTAAGGTTGTAGTCGAGTTTATGCAAAGCCTATAATCCGATGTATTAAACGCCTGGGGTTTTAAGTGGTCTTCGGTTCGGGTAAACACTAATGTTGAGATGAAATTTGATGTCATCAAGCACATACAGTCGCGAACCGGGATTGTTGAGCCACTTGCGTTCGCAATTTAGACGTGTAATCAATGACCGATGTGACCCACTAGATGTAGTGGATTAGTACGCGACCAAGTTGCAAACATTGGTAAGTGGCTCAACAATCCCGGTTCGCGACTGTACATACAATCCAAACGGGGTAGGCAGAGCGTACGATATGTTACAAAGTTAACACTATGGCTAAATTTTACACGTGTCGTAGCCTCTTAAGGCTTTTTTTAACGTCTAAACATAGATGATACAGGTATAAAATTTCAGGCATGTATCAAAACTCGTCGTCTGGTTTTGGGTTTAGAATTGCACCTCCCCATTTCTTCCATGGATGTCCTAAGAGGCGATTTAAGAAATAGGTCCAGAGGTGGGTGAATATCAACACAGAAAATTTTATTCAGTTTTGGTGGCACATTTTTTTGTACATTTTATCAGAAATAAAGTAAATAAATAAATCATTTAGTAAATAAATAGTTTACAAATAAAGTGGTATTACTAAATAGTATGATTTCAGTTAAAATATAAAAAAAAAATGCGCCACCAAAACTGTTTTTTTTTTGGGTTGATCTTCACCCAGGTACGCTGCAGACGAATAGCAGCCTTGGAATTGCTGGCGTTACATACGCCATATTGTTTATAAAAAGTTTTCCACAGACTTTATTGACAACAAATGTTATTTACAAGAGCTGTTTCTTCATTTGACAACACTCTCATCAGCGCGTTTATTGCAGTAAACATTAACAACCAATATCACAGTTAAATCTTTTAGTTACTACCATAAATCCCTTGAACTATCGAAAAGACTACGCAATCACGCCATAATTCACCATCGCGTCTGCCAATCAACGCGTCGGAATGCGTCGCCGTTGTTTACGCAACACAATAAACTTAACATTCGAAAGTCAACAATCGCCCACGGTATCTAAACAGCCTAAAACAAAACAAAACCGGACGCGGAAGGCATCAAAATAGTACCAAAACCTAATTAAATTTATAGTGGAGATAAAAATCTTGGAAATATGGTAGATTTGTATAATAAAGTGATTGCGCGCGTGCCCCGGCGCATACCGGCCGGTCCATTAGACGAGCCGGATTTCATAATTATCGACTGATTAAATGGTGTAGAGATTTATTACGAACTAGTGGATTTGGGCACGAGCGGTGACTTCGGCAATTAGAGAGAGACGAATTAGGCAACGGGTTTGGGAAGGAAGGCTGTGGATTGCCTACGGAATTTTTTGTAATCGAATCACGTACTGGTCTTTAGTTTATTTTAGTACCTATACAGTTTAATAAACGAGTATATTTTCTACATTCAAGCAATTTTTTTTTAAAGTTTGCAAATATAAGTCTAACTTATAAGACGTAAAAAGAATGTCTAAAATAGCCGCAAGACGGAGTTCCACAAACAATAGGGTCTTTGACAACAGTAAAAATAAACTATAATTTGTGGCCATCCTAACAGATTATAGGAAAATTAAACATATTTCACTTTCTTTTGTTCAAAATATTATGCATTTTTAGAGTATTTTGTTCTATTAATTTCTAATATTCGTTAATAATGTATCTGTGACTAAAACGCTTGCGATTGATTGATGACGTCACATACCATGAAAGGTATCTGTGGTCAAAGTGGACATTGATAATTTGATATGACAATTTTGACAGCTTCTTTGTGTGGTTCCTTTGTTTACTTGCATTTGACGTCAAACAGTGTTTTTGGCGTGAGTTTGAGAATTTGAACTTTAATATTTATTTTCTTTGTTAATACAGACAAGAATCCGGAAATACTAATATATCGTGTTTATTACATAATGAAGAATTTATTAAAAGTATATTTCAAAAATGTTCAAAAACCCTATTGCGCATCGGCGTCACAGAATCGCACCACCAACAGATCCGACGCGACGTCATGTTCAAAATTTGAAATTAGTTTTCATCTTTCAATTATTATCAGTTTTAAGATGTTTGCCCCCGTGTGGTGCCGGGTTAGAATAGCACCTCCCCCTTTCTTCCCGCGGGTGTCGTAAGAGTCGACTCTGGAAAAGGGTTAGTGTATTGTGGGCGATGGGCTAGTAACCTGTCACTGCAATATCACGTTAACTATTAACGTTAACTATAAGACTGATAGTTACAAATGGGACACTTTTATTGCCTAAACCGATAGTGCCCATGGTTCTAAGTAAAAATAACCCAATACTTGTTACGTTGAAATAACTACAAGGTAAGTTAAGACACTTTTGTATAAGTAAGGCTAAGTGACAGACGTATAATTAACTAACTCAGTGCGCGTCTAGAAGCAGCCACCGCGGCTCCTAGATGAAGGACTACTAACTAGAAACATGTCACTCAATTTAAGGCGTGAGTTATCTGTACTTTTCATTACGAGTAAGTAACTGTGTAACCACAAAGTGTATTCAAGACAGCATTCGTGATCTAAAACAATATTCATAACATATAATGAAGATGCGATACAAGTCACTGACCACAGCCAAAGAAACGAAGCCTTGCGATAATCATAATACTGCAGATATATGATTAGACCATCTGAAATCTAAAACATCCCATGCGCATCCAAATTGAAGGCACTTATGCCTTTTCGGTTTCACCAGGACACCGGGGTCACGGAACGGTCGGTGTTAGACAGAGAGAATATCTGCCGCGCTGTTCTAACACGCACGGTTTTGTATATAGCTATCCCTGTCCCTCATACGATCGCAGGCACCCCGACCGCTATAGTAAACTGTGACCTCACGAAATATGCGCACGAGTCGGTGATTCACTAGGACGTATAGACTGACAGACGAAATTTAATAGCAAAAAGTGTGCATATCATATTCTGAGTGGTGTCGGGATATAATAGCACCACTCCATTTCTCTCGTGGATGTCGTAAGAGGTGACTAAGGAAAATAGGTTTAGGTATGCTTTAGGCGACAGGCTAGCAACCTGTCATGCCTGTTCCACTTGCTATCAAATCTAAAGTTATGCTAGAAGTGCCTGCGAAGCGTGAAATAGTCAAGATCATGGTTTTGTCTATGTCACGTTTCGTATGCTCTGCCTACCCCGTTTGGGAATATCGGCGTGATTGTATGTATGTATGTATGTGCATATTACTTTTTGAGGTTAGAGTGGTAGTGATGTCGAGGCTATTTTCGCAAAGATATTAAAGCTACAGGTGGTAACTGAGGTTGAGTAGTAAATTATGCCATAAATAATGTTTTACAGTAAAAACATCTAAAGTGGCTGTTCCGTCTAATTTAATGCTTCCTCTCTGTTTTAGTTTTTCTTGTTTCCTAGAATATTAAAGTAAGTAACTGGGCAAGAAGTATGTTAAATTTTGATAGTTTTTAGTTTTATATTTTCATCTAACTGGTTTCTTTTTATGGTTTATGGTTTTCTAGAGTGTTTTCCCAAACGCACTAACAGAGAATGCGGGGCGGCGCGGTAGGCAGTATCAGTTGTAATGTTTGATATCATATGAAAGCGGACGGAGGAGATGGAGCTCAATACAATGGTCGGTAACCTTTCAGCAGACGAGGAGCAAATCGAATCAACAGACATAATATCATCATCATCAGCCTATATACGTCCCACTGCAGGGCACATGCCTCCTCTCAGTTTGAGAGGGCTTGGGCGATAGTTCCCACGCGGGCCCAGTGCGGATTGGGAACTTCACACACAACGTTGAATTACTTCGTCGCTGTGTGTAGGTAATATCAAATTTGATATCGCATATAAATTCCGAACAATTCAGAGGTGCGAGCCCGGGGTTTGAACCCACGACCTTCTGCTTGAGAGGCCACAGTTCGAACCGCTGGGCTATCACGGCTTTATCATAATATCACATCACAACACTAATACAACAAATGCAAAAGTTTGTGAGTGTATGAGTATGTTCGTTACCTCTCTACACCCAAACGGCGGGACTAATTTTGCTGAATTTCGGTATGCAGCAAGCTTACACCCATGATTAACACATAAGCTATTAGTTTTTCTACCGGAAAAGTACATAGATCCCGTTGGATAGCACTAAAACTAATCTACACAATCAGAGTTGCAGGCAACAGCTAGCTATTAATAATAGTTCTTTCTATGACAAACCACACCTTTGCTTTGTTTTTCGAAAACCCGCTACAACAAAGATACATTTATTGAGACAGTAAAACTTTCGCCTCGATTTTATTACATTTATAACCCAACCAGCATTAGCATACGAAATTAGTATTTGTTTATGAATATACTGAATTCCTCACGATTCTGTCAACATCATTCTAAATCAACGAAACTGTATTCTGCATAATAAACGCCAATAAACGAATTGGACATTTTATCGAAGCCGAATAGTCTTATAGCATGGAAGTGATGGAAGATATATGATAAATGACAATTTGGATATCATCTTTCTCAAAACATATAAAGAAAGCTCAAAAAAATAATCAAGATAGATCTCGAATTGATTACAGAAGTCAGTAGCATATTTATTTGGTTTCCTCTGCTTGAATTTACCAGTTCTTCCATTTAGATACTAATGTATAGTTTTTTTTTTGCAAGTAACGAAAATTAGATATAAGAGATCACGAAATGTTCCCATTAAAACTTTAGTTTAATGGAAAGCCTTAAGATTAGTTCGTTGCAAGTCGTATTTTTCCGTGAATGTCGTTAGAGGTGACAAAGGAAGTAAGTTAAGGCACATTTTAAGCCAGAAGTTGCTAGGAACCTTGAAATAAGTAGTCGATTTTGTCTATGTATCGTTGCGTGTGGTCTGCTTACCCGATTTGGGAATTTGGACGTGATGTCCTACATCCAAACCAAACCTAATCCCAAACACCCGGCACTTCCTTGAATCTCAGAAATTCTAGTGCAAATACGTATCATTAAAATCCAAGATCTCAAATGTAAAGTGAAACTATGAGCCTCAAATAGCTCGAAGCAGAGGGCATGGCTTGAGCTCAAACTGGTTTGCACGTACCAGTAACCTAACCAATATACAGCCGTGCATTACTCTTGCACTCACGCTATAAGCTAGACCTGTGAGAAAATTTCACCGGTAGAATGCAGAATGCAGAATTATGGGGATTTTGCTCATCAGCTTACGGACTTGTTAATTGTGAAGTTGTTATTAAAGTTGGTAATGTTGATGGTGTTTATACGTTTGATGATACAGTTAACGAAACTAAGGAGGGCAGCGAAGTGTAAATCGTACTCTATGTAGTTTTAGGGGTTCTGCGTAAACCGCTAATGTAACACGATGCGTCACGCTTCATAGGTAACCTACAAAATTTTATTTAACATGTCAAAGTGACATCAAGCTCAATTTTGATTTGACAAAAATTAAAAGGGAAAATGATGATGATTATCATTCCAATATAAAGTTACTTGTAACAAGACGTTATAAAGACTGAATTTGAAACCGATGACATTGCAATTAGAGTTAAATAATGTACCTATCTGCTTCTTTTGTCTGCGATTTACAAGTTGTAAAGCCTTGGATATTACGTGATTGTAGGTAGTATGATAATAAAACTATTGACAAGTTAGTCTGTTACAAAGTCGTGATGTGTTCATATAGAATAAATATGAACAAGCAAGTGACATAACACCTACATGCTTGAAAAGTAGTAACGCCAAACATTTTAATTTTACAAATGATTTTCACTATTACAATTATATAGGTTTCGAAATGACATCATAACTGGTACGATCCATCTTTAAACAGATATGGGAACTCTTAGAGAGGAGTTAGAAACCCTTTCATCAACATGTTTCGAGCCATTTCGTAACCCATCATCAGGAGCATGCTGCATTTTTTCCAATGGATCACAAATTAGCTCAAGATTATGTCGTAGTAATTCCTAAATATTTCACTATAAGAGAGTCATGAGCATAAGCATGGTTTCGCCTAAGTAGCATTTCATGTGCGTGACGGCCGAATAGCCCAGCGGTTAGAGAACCTGACTGTGAAGCTTAAGGTCCCGGGTTCGATCCCCGGTCGGGGCAGATGTTTGTATGATGAATACGAATGTTTGCTTTCGAGTCTTGGATGTTTATCTGTATATAACGCTGCTTATAAACGAAAGGGCCACAAATCAAAATTTTTGCAAAATCAGTTTTATTTAAAAAATGTGATCAAAATCATCCTTTAAAATTTTTAAAGTCCTCACCTCAAAAAAAAAAAAAATTTGGAATGTGGCCCTTTCGTTTATAAGCAGCGATAAGTAAGTTTATCCGTTGTCTAGTACCCATAACACATTAAATTGCCTACTTTGGGACTAGGTGATTGGTGTAAAAATTGTCCAGTGTCCAGTGATATATATGTACTCCGCCTACCCCATTCGGGAATACAGGCGTGTTGTACGTAACACACTTTAAAAGAACAACAGCGGCGACAAAACATGCATTAACAAGTTAAAAGATACCCAATATTTCATTAACATCACACGTCGTAAAGAAATTAGCATCAGAGCGGCCAGATAAATCACTGCATAGTTCGTTAGCCGCCCGCGCACCGCGGGGGTCCCGCTGGCCGGCGCAGGCGCATACGCAGGTGATTATTTTGACGTGCCCATAGTGTCGTACATCGGCTGATAAATCGTGGACCCACATGATTTCTAATACCCTCCCAAATTGGTCGAGGTGACTCTTTATAGTTATCGCTGAATATATTGAGAGTACCGTTGGAACCAACAGTGGGGTGCCTTGAAGGAACAGCCTGGAGAAAATAGAAAATCATGTCATTCGCAGTTAAATATGCGAGAATTTAAATAATGGTAGCTTTTGTGGTATTAGAGAAGACTACATTCCGTAAGCAACTGGTTTGGAAGAAACTACAAGGGACTATAAGCTTAGATGGATTAGATTTAGTGGTCAGTATTGCTCGCGGTGGTGTTTTCGATTCCGCACCGAAGATGAAGGCGTCACTCAAATTTTAAAAAGTTAATTATCGAATATTTTCACAGTGGACTACAGTCCTGGACGATACATCATCTCGCCGAGAGAATATAAATCATAGTGTGATTGATAGTGGTGTATATCTCACGGTCGTTCGCTAGCTCCTTTTTTAATCCGACACAAATGATTTTACACTTTGATTCCTTTTTGTGACGCCATTTCGCTTTGAGTTTACGAGGCGTTCGAATTGGGATCGTTCCGAACGTCTTTTTACATGTGTTGCTAAGGTATGTTGTTTCTTGAAGCTTCTTCGAGTCTGTGATAGATGATGTCATTGCGAGTAGAGCCAAGTAAGTCGTAAAGTAACAATGTAGAAAAACGACAAGTTTCGTAAATGCGATGCTAAGCCGGCAGGGTATGCGGATGTGCCTCAGTAACGAATGGATCTGTTCCAAGTAAATGTCACTGGTACCAAGGCAGTAGCTCTAAAGGCAAACTTTAATATATGTCGCTAAACGGATCAAAGGTTTCTATGCCATTTTCTCGCATAAATCCACAATGGATGCGGCCCCGATGAAATCTCCATTCAACATTAAGTGAAATTGAATATTTACTTCCATTCTATCCGCGCTCGTTGTTTACAGAGAAAACTTATCGGGTTTCTAGCGGCCTGTTCCCATATTTGAGCATTACCTGAACCTTGGCAGATTAGCGCTATTTTCTATTGTAGTCGCCCCGATTCATATGCAAATCGTTTGACAAAACGTGCGGAAGTATAATTAGCTTACGACGCGTCCCGGACCCGAGGGTCACATGCCTTGACCGCGCGGAATCCAAACCGGTCTATTTGTTGTCTTCTGCAGTAATTAATGTTTTGCACCGGCCAGTAACTTCTGACCAAAGGGTCAGCAGTGCAGTATTGGGGCATTTCGCGCCGTGGGAAAGTGCGGCCGCCTCACGTGAGATGCTATCTTTATGTCAGCCGCGGCTAGCAAGACTCAGTTTTCCCAGAATGTGAGCCATAAAATCCGGCCCTGGAGCGTCATACGAAACATGTCACAGTTATTATGCTCGGAAAAGATAATATCTTTTGGCTGTGACGCGGCAAACAAAGTGGCTACGCCTGGAGTTATTCGTCTGATTGGTGTGTGGTGATTGTGGCGCGATTAACTCATTAAATTGATGGCGTGGATCGGGAAGACGGTGTTTAATTTGTGGAGACATTGGTCAAGTGTTGTCAGGGCTCGTTACGTTTCTCACGGTCAAGGAGCCAATGTTTGGTGGACTGGTCTAATGGGTCGGTCAGTTGGTCAACAATGGTCAACAAAGGCTACACCTGGTTGAGGGCGCGATTTGACACCCTCGAGACGCATCGCCGAGCCCTTTGATGGCCTTTGTTGGTCAGAGGTGTGTCCTGGGCTCACGGAAAGTAATGCAAACATTGCGAAATTGGACAAACAATGAAAGAGCGTAGCTTTCCAACTATCTTTAGAAACTTATGACCTTCTAGTTTCGAAGATGGATTAGCCCCTGGGAACGGTATGACGTTTTTGACACGTTTTGTGGGCTCACAATGTAATCGCATTGTGCATGGTTTCCGTTGCACAAAACTAGGAGTTTACGCTCGGATTAAAGAAATATGCGGAAAGACAGCGCTGGGATTGTAATTTTATTTGGTCAAACTGTTAATAAAGTAACGGTAAAATTTAAGCAACAATGAGGAACCAAAAGGGGGCTGGCGTAATAATAGTAGGTACCTATACTCTTGTTGAAAGACCGCGGTAGAAACAAAGATCGTCCCGATACATTTCCAATTTCCTCATAAATCACGTTTCCATTAAAATTCGCGAACTCGGGGAAAAAAATCGGAAGCGATAGGATGGAATCTTTCTAAATGACCGGTCCGACACAAAAACTTATTAAGATATTCCAAACAATGTGCCTTGTGATTGATGCGCCCGAGACAAAAGGTAACGGCCTTTGTTCATAGCAAACTGACAGAACCCAAAGGGCTTTGTGTAGATAAAATTTTATGCACTCTAATATTAATAAACCGGTCCGCGTAATGTTGTTAATTAATCAATGCATTCTCTGTTTGCATATTACATGTGAATCGTGTGATCTAAAGGCATTACAGATGCTACTATGTTTTAAACACGCAAGCTTGCAAAACTATCGGCCATCTCTTACATTGTTTTTATCTTGATCTGATGTTAAGAACTTACGCGCTATTTTCATCGTCGACAAAAGTTTAATTTAGTAAAGATTAGAGCCAAGTCATATCTGTGAGCATTATTGAGTCCAACAAAAGACTGACCGTATCGTAGCCAACGGATCAAGATCACAATTAAAAGTATTAGTAGCACTTTTCAATGGGATCTTTGAGGATCAAAAACGCATAACTGTGCACAAAACAATGGTAACAAAAGATGAAAGTGTTGCGCATCTCCGTTCAAGTTTGATATCTAAGACGATTAAGGCGCACAAAGCGACACACTTTTTACTATTATAAAAAAAGAGTCTGCATCTTTGTTTGTTGACAGCAAACAAATCGTTTGGGCAAAATACAGGGTGCTTTTAGGGGTCGAAAGGGTGCTTAAGGGTGGAATGGAGAGCGACGGGTTACCTTGTCCTTTCCGGGTTAGGAAGTGTGAATGCGCGCCCTTATGGGTGTCATAAAAGGTCTCCAGTTACCTGTTGTGTTGTAGCAACGAGATTTTGTTACTTGTGCTCGTCATTTTCTTGATAGGTACTTTTAATTATTTGCTTAAGCTTTAAATTGGCGACAGGGATTGTTAAATAAAACGGAAAATCTCGTCTCTACATCAAAATATCTTCGATAGTTTTGTCTCAATTTGTGGTGCATTATTAGGAACTACGTGGTACGGCAGCTCGACAACGATTTAGAAATTTAATTTTGGAATTAATGCAAGAGCAAGACGTATTACACCCAAGTCCTTGTATTTGTGCATGTTTGTAATGTAAGTAATGTTCTATTTCCAATTTTAAACTAGAAAAAGTAAAAAAAATCTAGAAAAACAGAAATAGAAACAAAAAACTACTGGCAGTATACAGAGCCAGTAAAAAAACTAAGCTCAAGTCAATGTCCTGTGAATCGCTCTTTTGTATTCAGTTTACTCATTCCTGACAGTCTGGTAACAACAGACAAGTCTTACACATCCCACAGACAAGACCGAAAACTGTGTTACGTCTCAGAAACCGCAATTTTAAAACAATAGATTAACATAGACAATACTCGTATTAGAAAAAGACGCCCAATGGTATGTCACACGGAATTGTGACACGCGTGTTGTTTTTGAGCAAACAAAAAAAGAAATTAGAAGCACGGGTATAAAATCTTATCTGGCGATCCGTCTACGTAGTTATTAATCTTAAAATTCAAATTTAGATTAGTTACCCCTGATCAATAAAGACTGAAAAGGTATTTTGTAATTTGAAAAAAGAATGTTATTTTCTCCATTTATGTATTTTTCCGAAAAAAAAAACGATTAAAAACAAAACGACGAACAAATGAATACATATTTGGTAAAACAGTCACTTGTCAGCCTATTATTAATTATCAATACGAACGTTGGATAAGACAAAGACAATTTAAATAGACAGCGCGAGTGACAGTGATTGAGTGCAAATAAAATTTTATTTTCATAAAAAAAAACTTTTAAAAACGTAGGATTTTCCATAATTTCCCCGCTACTTAAGGCTATCAAAGACCTCGTTAGTTAAATTAGGGATACGGACAGTAATGTGCACAATGTTGAAGATAACGCGACCCGCCATTAGGGAACACTGAAGGGCAAAGAGGTTGCAGTTGACCACCCGCTGCCTCGCGTGTAAACACCTGGCCTATCTGTTTAATAGCTTTGTTATTCTTTGAAGGGTTATTGCGAATACTGAGGTATTTTTGGACGATGGAGTTACTTTTTATACAGCCTGTAGCTAATGTGGCAAAATTTTAAGTAAGTGCAAGTTCGCGAATCGCTTTGCCGTGGGGAAGTAGATGCGCTTCAAAATTTTGCCAAGTTAGATTACGGGGACTGTGTTATTTCTTAATTTCCCCGGATTAAGATAGCACCTGTCTATTTATTCCGTGGATGTCGTAAGAGGAGAGTAAGGTAATAGATAAATAGGTTTTAGAGCTAATTTTTCAATCACCAGATAAAACATATCTGTCTGATAAATGTTGACTGTCACTTTTCTTTTATATGACGCGAAAAAAGGATAGCAATAATTTTAACTGACAGATAAATTTATCTGGTGATTGAAAAATCGGCCCTTAGGCGATAAGTTAAAGCTCGTCACTATCTAAACATAAAAGCTAAAAATGATGCTAAAATGGCTCTACGAAACATGAGATAGGTTTTGTCTATGTAACGTTCTATGTACTTTAGCTATTCCGTTTGGAAATAAAGGCGTGATGTGACACATACTTATGACTTATGACTTATGCCTACTGCCTTTTTGCCTACCCTGTCAGGTTTTGCAGGCGTGATGTAACTATGTAGGTACGTATTTAGTTTAAGGTTATGTGAGCGTCGTGAATTTTATCATTTTATAATTCTGAATTACCGTTTATGTCATTCATGACTTAGCTGCTTAAAAAACTTCAGTTTTATCGTTGGCTTCTTTATTTTTTTATTGGCCATTCGTTACGTGTGTTTAATGAGTAATAAAAGGTGTATCATCATATCTAACAGATTTTATAGCGTTACATGAGACAGTAAAAGTAGCGTTGTTCAACGGTGAACTATGAGTATGACATTAAAATGTAAGGGTATTACTTAGTGATGGCCATTGGACTTATACTTTTTTTTACATACAGCATAGTCAAATCAAATCCATGAGTATTTCACGTTTCGTAGTTACTTCTCGCATATTTTATAAGTTGTAAAGTTGAGAGGTGCAATAGTGAGAAGTTGCTAGCTTGTCGCCTAAAATATACCTTCACATATTTCCTTACTTTCCTTAGTCGTCTCTTACGACATCTACGGAAAAAATGTAGAGGTGTTACTCTAAACCCAACACTAAGCTTAACATAGTGGTATTAAAGTCAGTTTTGAATCTACAGTAAGTTTAAATTGAGATCTTAGATTACTTAGAAAAAACTTTCACACATACGACGTTAACAACACTATGTTTCACAACTATGACGTTAAGTATAAATACATTCTATGGTGGATCAGGAATCAGTTGGTTTGAGTATTTCGAGATACCCAATAAAATCCTTTTAGGGTTCCGTACCCAAAGGGTAAAAACGGGACCCTATTACTGAGACTTCGCTGTCTGTCTGTCTGTCCGTCTATCACCAGGCTGTATCTCACAAACCGTGACAGCTAGAGAGTTGAAATTTTCACAGATGATGTACTTCTGTTGCCGCTATAACAACAAATACTAAAATCAAAATAATAATAATAATAATTAAGGGGGCTCTGATAGAAAAAAAGTGTTTTTTTTTGCTGTACGGTACGGAACCCTTCGTGCGCGAGTCCGACTCGCACTTGGCCGGTTTTTCATAACGTTTTCAGTAACATAAAATCCTAGCTTGAGTATCGTAAATTAGTATGATACTACGCTTGTTAGGTTCTCGGTCCAACAAAGGAATGTTGCCATTTGACCTGTCAATTGTATGGACAAAGCCGATCAATGGGCTGTAAAAGTCATGAGCAATGTCAAGCAGTCACAGTCCATTCTAGTGCGCCCTTGACATGGCAGCTTCTGCCTACCATTTACTTTTTAGTATAGTCGGTAGCAAGCTTGAAGAAAAGTGACTGATGGAAACATAAGACTATCGTAGATCCACCAATCTAAACAATCTAAACTTCATTATCTTGCTTTTTTCGATATACATACATACATCACGCCTGTGTTCCTAAATAGGGTGACCAGAGCACACATTTCACATTTTGTTGAGCTACTTTTAGCATTTTTAGGTTTTAAGTTAACAAGTTATCATAGTCACAGGTTCCTAGCCTGTCGCCTAAAAAATACTAAATACATTTCCTTTGTTATCTTTGATGACATCTACGGCAGAAATGTAGAGGTGTTATTCTCGATCAGATACCACACGGTTAAAGCAACAAATATTTACGAATACAATTGTATGGAAACTCCAAATGGACAATTCTTTTTTTTTGGCTACATCAAAGGTTATCAAAATGAACGTAGCTTCTACGAGTTTGTAACGATATACTGATAATGTTATGGGTTCCTAGTTATGAGCTACAACCAACCGTACTAACTCATAGCAGGGCATAGTTTTGTTTTATGTAGTCCGACTATTTAAGCTAACTTAGTCGAAAAGAACAGTAAGATTTTGTCCTTGTTTAGGTCTACAGTTTGTACAAACACATACACACACATATAAATGCAACATACTCTACGAATTACTATCTAATACGGTTATGCTGAAAGAGTTGTTCCGTTGCTTCATTAAAAACCGTTCCTTTATTAATATCCTCAGATTCTTCGCCACGTCCATTAATCACATCGCTGTCTTTAAAACAATAACCCTCTGTATTAATTCCATCATAATAATAACCTATTAAGGCTCATGACTTTATATTAACATTGATCGTCAACAGTCACTTAGACATGCCCTTGGGCAGATCGGCTAATGATTCTCTAAGATTGATGATTTCACTAATTACACTTGCGACAATCATACCGCGGTGCCAGTTTTTCGCTTCTTTTTCAACGCATTCATATCAAGCTTTTCAATCTTCAGAAACTTGGGAAAATACATCATTTTAATCATTTTCGTGTCACTTGAGACACCTTGACACTTTTTACTAAGCGTTTTTAGGAAGCGTTAAAACCGAGTAGGTAGGTAGTTAATTAAATTGTGTCATAAATAAGCGAGGACGGTTATTTCCAGAAGCAATTATATTACAATGATGGACCTCCGGCGTGTCTATTGAAGGCAATAAAATGTCAACTTATTTACATAGTACTTACAGAGTAAGGATGTACAGGTTGGTAAAAATATAGCCACTTCAAGCGAGTATTCTATGATTTTAGTAAAATATGAAAACTAGAATAAGAAAGATTGTCAATCAGCCGTGACAGAAGCTGGTTGTTCATAAGAGGAAATTATGTATGAAGAAATTGCTAGCTCGAAAATAAAACAGTATTGTAGACGCTTGGTAATTTTGCAAATGTAGAGGTAGTTAAACGATTTGTAGAGTTTTTGTGACCGGACTTCTGTTACTTATGTCATCTAACCTGGAGCCCAGTAAAAAAATACCTATCTCTGTAAGAAATAAATAGCTGTCTATTACAAACTCTAGAGACCTCTGCTTCCTGCTGCATGTATAACTTGTTCTATTCTTCATTCCTTGTAAAGGGTTGGCTAGCAGATATTCCTACTACCTATTGGTCAAAAGTATAGGTCATCATTTTATCTTGCGTTATTCGCATTAAATCCGCAACTGCACTTACTATTTTTTCGATGTCACTACATTTTCCAACTCTACTAATTCTGACCGCCACTGAACTTTTAAACCTTCCTGTCATAATTATAAACACCCTGGCCACCTTTGATACTATGTACAAGTTTAAATTCTGAATATTGATTTATACATTATTCTACTTCTAAGTTCCTAGCCACGTCTAACGTATTTCTTAATATACTGATATTTACCACTGCAAACTCTCTTTTAACTTCAATTAGAACTTCAGTTTAGACAGACTATCTGTCAGGTACTGTCAGTTTTGACACATCTAGTTAGACAGCGACAGTTGAAGTCCAAGCCAAACTAGACATGACTATTCAGACCTTAGATTCAAATTTTTAGACAGCGACAGGTCTCACGCGGATCCTCGATACTACCAAGCTTGACATGACAGACCTTATGCCTCATTTACTTTCAGCTGTAGTGAGCAGGGAAGTGGGCAGGGCGAGTATGTAAACGTATACTTCTCTTGCCACTGCTTAATGCCACTTGCGCTGCCCAGCGCTCCCTCCCAGCGGTTAGGGAATTATTGCCGGCAGCGCGAGGAGCAGCGATAGGGGCGGAATGTGAATGAGGCATTAGATTAAAAATTTTCAAAATTTCCTCAACTCACCTTCTCGCCTCATGCCCATCTTGAGGCATTTTCTCAACCGGCAGTACTGGCACTGGTTCCTGTGGTGCTGGTCGATGGGGCAGTTCCTGTTGCCGCGGCAGGAGTACGTCAGGTTTCTTCTTACAGACCGCTTGAAGAAGGACTTGCATCCTGTGGGAGACAAGTTGGAAGTTAAAGTTCGCTCATTCATAAAGACATCTGGAGAAAAACTTAAGCCTAAAAACGTAACGTCTTTTTAGGTTGGTTTGTTTTTGCTTTACATTTCACAAAGGCAATGATGAAATTGAATTTATCATGGTGGGAAAAATGTTACTTAAACCTAAGGGTTAAACTGTGCGTTATTGAATGTATAGTTTTGTTCAAAGTGACTTCTACTCCAATTTCATATGTTTTGTCAATCTTTCGAAAGGTACTTTCAAAGTCTTTCTTTAAGGTATATTTTCTTTGAAGGTACTTGTGTTTTATTGTATATTTGTTATTTCTTCATGTTCTTTGCGTACAATAAAGAATTACATACATACACATAATACTTTATTGGGTGCTGTTGTTAGACTTTGTTTTTTTTAATGAGCTAATTTATAGATGCCACGTAGATATACGTGGTTAACGTTGATAAAAGTTAACTATTTTATCTCGTTAGTAAATTCAACGAAATACATGTGAACCATAAAACAAGTTCTTAAGCCAATCAACACGATTACAATATTTACCGATGAAAACCTCTCGTCAATAATCACTTGTTAGTATGTAGATATAATGTTATTAGTAAAATCATCATAACCTATAAATCAATCGCTACTCGGTACATAATTCGACTATTCGTATGGAAGAATCGACTCGAAACGAATCGATAAAACAGTTAAAATACCGACTTAATGAGCTTAAGACAGTTAAGGCCACTCTCATGAATATTGTTATGCGTAAAAATTAGAATAAGAAACAATTTTCGTTAACAACGAGATCGATATAAACACAAACTTGGAAATACGGCCCGATATTAACATTCCGGGGCCGTAATCTATGAATTTACGGACCAAAGCGGCAGAAAAATGCTCTTTTGCGTTCTTGTTTGGCGCGGGCATAATTTGATTTTCATGAGAAAAAATATGCTGATAGACTACAATAAATTAAAAAGAAAACCTTATGGATGTCTTAAAGTGACATTCTGTCGTTAGATTTGACATGGTTATGTTCTGTCTTGGCTTATGGTGACACGGCGTCGTCAAGTAGCCAAGTAACTGGACTTTAATTTATAATACTGGATTGAAGATAAAAGGAATACAAACTTATCAAGACTCGCCATAGTGTCGCTACCATCTAACGGTGGAAACGGAGATAGTATGCCATAATTTTAATTCCGATTTCGACCACCGGCCGAGAAAGATTTGTAAACTAAACTCGGTTAGAATCTTGCGTGATTCTGTTCCATTAGAATTGATATTAATTTTATTGTAATTGAGTGTGTTCGAAATATCTGAATCGGAATGGGATGTGACCGTTTTGTAAATTAAGTTGTTAAGTTATTACATTGTTTGTTTAATGTAGCCATTTGTTACTTCTGGGTTTGTTTCGGCAGCGTTTTGGAATACAAAAATATTTCCCGTAGAAATGGTTTTCGGAGAATTATTACCATGAACAACGCATGCCTATGCCTATACAATCTGTTTCTAAATAAATAAGGAAAAGTAGCTGCGTACTTTTCACGTTTCTTAGAATGTTTACCGATCGCTTACATCATCGAACACAACACAGTCATAGATTATAAAAAAAACAGTTTTAAGCCGAGTTCCAGCAAAAATGATGAGCCTTTTTTGACGTATTGAATTTTGAAATGAAAACATGTTTTTTTTTGTTTATTATAGCCCGCCTATTGCTTCCATCTACTTCAGTATCGGTAAGAACGCACGCTTTTTCCAACTGCAACAACTTTCCATATGCTTTGTCGTTGTTTGTTGACATATAAATTTGAGATGGGTAAGTAAGTACTATGAATAATTCACAAAGATAGTTAATTACAAGAATAATCATCATAGGGAGACCTTAATGCGCATAATCTCTTTAAAATTAAAATAATACACATACACACATACATATTCTCACGCCTGTATTCCCAAGAGGGGTAGGCAGAGCACATGGTTTCAAAAATCCAGTGCCACATTTATCAATTTCAGCAGGGTAACCAGATTGGTAAAACACGCCAAATGAAACCCACAAAATGTGGCACTATTATGAAAATAAGTTACAATGACAATCTCTTACATTTTAAGTGTCTTATCCTTAAGAGGATAGGAGTCGCACCACTTCTACATAGGTACAAACGTAGTCCCCTGTTTTCTCAGTGAATAAATGACATTAGAGCAAAACAATTTTTTACATTATATTTGTATCTGTTGTGGCTATGCCCCTACGATTTGCTTTTATCGATTTTCTAAATAAAAAAAATAAAAATTTTAGAAAATCGATAAAGCAAATCGTAAGGGCATAGCCACAACTGATGCAAATTTATATGGAGAAGTGGCGTGACTCCTAACGCGCCAGCCATTTGGGCATCTGTATTAGTTTTAAGAGGATAGTCTTAAAACTAATACAGATGACCAAATGGCTGGCGCGTTCTTTGGCCAGCGAATTGGCATCACCATTAAGAGGGAATATCACCAGCCTTTCGGGCAACTTACCCCGAGGTTATGGGTCTCGGGGATATCTTCTATTTTAATCATCAATTAGATTTTGTTACATAATGTAGTTTATAATGATAAGCTTTTTGTGATTTACATGATTTTCATGTATTGTTAAATCACTAATTTCTTGAGTTTTATTTAACAATAGAGAACCGACCGATAACCCAAGACTGAACTTTGTTTTATTAAAAAAAAATCTACTTGTTTTTCTTTTATTTTGACACTAACGTTTGGGGTTAAGTTTAACAAAGGGGAAGGTCAAGGTTATTTTAATAAATTTTAGAGGTTTTCTTTCATATTTCAAACGTATGTTTTAAAATTACTTGTGTACTTAGACAGAAAATAACAAAAGTTGGAAATTTGTTAGTGGAATCTAAGATGGATACCATTTTGACAGTAAAAGTTTTACTATTCAACGATAGATGGCGTTATGGCGCTACAAACTAGCATCACGCCGTCCCGCTTCTGCTGTCAGTGCATTCAGCACAGACTTATATCGAAATAGATGACTCAAGCGTGTATACTTCGCGTGCCAAAAAAGGAGCCAAAAGGGAGAGCAATGCTCTTCTTTTGACGCGATTTCATTTAGTCTTGTACCACTTAAATTAGGTTTAACTGCCTAGAGACAGGACAACTTGAATAGACGGCGACACCTTTGAACCATCACTAAAGCGCTCATGTGACGTGTAGAGAAAAAGTGGCACGCTTGGTTTTCATACAAATGCAGGAACTCGCGGTATCTATTTCGATATAAGTCTGAGGGTAACAGCAATATGAAGTTAAAAACAATATCCCAGACCAAAGAATCTTTGAAACAATATTTTAACCATCACGATCTAAAGGCATTGTTAGCGACATCCCAGGTTGTTGCACCCCTTATCAGCGCGGAATACAATTTGCTGCTGATATTCCCAGCGATAGAGGTAATTGGGTAGTATGTGGCCGAGTACATGGTACACGTGGGGGAAGACGGTTTACTCTGACCATTACCATAGTTTCTGTTTTTGCTTTATGATTTTTAGGGTGGAAATGGGACCATATTACTGAGAATTCGCTGTCCGTCCGTCCTTCTGACACAAGGCTGTATCTCACGCACCGTGGTAGGGTGACGGCACAAGTTATGGACGGTTTAAGTTGACAAGCACCAGTGATGGACACTTCATTCATAATTTAAAGACCATAGAGTTGTGAATTGATTGTTGTAAAACAAATGACTTTTCCTTAGTGGGTAGTAAATAAGAGTCATTGTCCATTACTGGTTCTATGTCCATTACCGGTGCGGTCACCCTAGCTAGACTGTTGAAATTTTAATAGGTTATGTATTTGTAATGCAACTATTACAACTAATACAAAAATAAAATAAAATGATAATTTTGAGAACGACTACGACTTGCACTTGGCCAGTTTTTCACTATGACATTATTTTGTTTTCTCTGACATGTATTGTCTCTGCAGTGGCAGAAAAGTAAGAAAAAGCTATATTTTGTTTATTTTTCTTAAAATACGGTTCTGAGTTTCAAGTTGCGCTTCTCTACTGATCTGATATTCTTTACACGTTACTACCACTTTGCGTTTTCGATTTTAAATTAAAATATAGAGTTATAACGTGTGGTGCCGGGTTACCCGTGTGGTGCCGGGTTACCCGTGTGGTGCCGGGTTAGAATAGCACCTCCCCCTTTCTTCCCGTGGGTGTCGTAAGAGTCGACTCTGGGAAAGGGTTAGTGTATTGTGGGCGATGGGCTAGCAACCTGTCACTGCAATATCACGTTTAACCATCTGGATACCCTGAAATTGCTAGACGTGGCACTGAATTTTTGAATTCATGTGCTCTGCCTACCCCTCTTGGGAATACAGGCGTGAGAATATGTATGTATGTATGTATGTTATAACAGTGACTGCTTGCTAGCCTATTGCTACGTCTATTTCCCTAAGTCACTTCTTAAGACATCTATAAAAGAAACGGAGTAGTGTCAACAATTAAAACCACACAGACAAAACACAGTCAAATCTGGTACACTCATAAAATAGTTTCCATTGTAGCTCATAGCATGCTCGCGTAGTTTCGGCTTATCGAGACTGAGACTTTGTCGTCGAAAAGCATCCACCATTGTAAAATAAACGCGTTTAAAGGCATATTTTGTTGCGGGAAATGTTTGTACGATATCTTGAGAATATTTTTATTGATAGTTTTCCTATTCTTGTATTACTAGACACGCGCGCCGTCTGCGTTGGGTTTATGGCTATCTGAAGGCTCCAAGAAGTAGCCTAAAGTTTTAATTCATACATACATACTTCAAGCCTGTATTCCCACGGATAGGCAGAGCATACGCAACGTTAAAATATTTATTAGTGGTAAATGAGTGGCCTAGAGATTGTATGTAAAGAGATGGATCAAAAGTGTTTTTATTTCTCAAAATAAATCCTAAAATGTACAAAATAAAGTACGAACTAACTTAAGAAGCGACTAACAGGCTAGCAATATATCAACTTGGCCTTTTAATTTAAAACCTAAAAAATACGCTATAACTGATTACAAAACTTGAAAGAGTCATGGTTTTGTATCTATAGCGTTTCGTGTTAAATACAGGCGTGATGTATTTTTTATACATACATACATACATACATATTCTCACGCCTGTATTCCCAAGAGGGGTAGGCAGATCACATATGAATTCAAAAATCCAGTGCCACATTTAGCAATTTCAGGGTAACCAGATGGTAAACGTGATATTGCAGTGACAGGCTGCTAGCCCATAGGCCCACAATACACTAACCCTTTCCCAGAGTCGACTCTTACGACACCCACGGGAAGAAAGGGGGAGGTGCTATTCTAACCCGGCACCACACGGGGTATGTTTTTATAAGAACTGATAAAGCTATTAACTACATATTTCCGTGTTTAGCAACATTCCCAAACAAAATTCCGCCATTTACCATCCCCTACCACCGGTCACTTAAAAAAAAACCGCATACGCACCTACTCTATCGAATGCGGTCACTCCAACCCGTGGTAGGGGTCGTCCTTCCATTTTACGCAACTATGCTCCGAGGTTTACGGTTGTGATAATTCACGCGGCACTCGCAATAGCGAGGATCATTAAACCTGCATACAGGTGTTTAATGGCTCTGTAAAAAGAAAATTGGACAAATACGACGCTCGCTTCAAAGTCGGATGTCAACGATACAATGTAACAGTCTTCGGCATCTAAGGCCTCTAACACACGTGAAGCAGACTTGGTATAGCCTGTACCGTTCCGTGTAGTCTGCCTTCCGGTAGGCTTGATGTATGTAAACTGAACATAACACTTGTTCATCATCATCAGCCTATATACGTCCCACTGCAGGGCACAGGCCTCCTCTCAGTATGAGAGGGCTTGGGCTATAGTTCCCACGCGGGCCCAGTGCGGATTGGGAACATCACACACAACGTTGAATTACTTCGTCGCTGTGTGTAGGTTTCCTCACGATGTTTTCCTTTACCGAATAGCTCGTGATAAATATCAAATTCGATATCGCACGTAAATTCCGAAAAATTCAGAGGTGCGAGCCCGGGGTTTGAACCCACAACCCTCTGCTTGAGAGGCCACAGGTCGAACCGCTGGGCTATCACGGCTTACACTAACACTTGTTACGGGAAAACAATGAAATGTGACAAGTGACAACTGTAACCACTACTGTTATTTCACTACTAACGACCCGCCTTTTCGTCACACGGGTGCAATGCTAATTTAAACATAATACAGAATTACAGCATCATTTTAGAAGTCGAAATTATCATTGTCTCTCTACTATTTATGAACATATTTATACATAAAACCTTCCTCTTAAATCACTCTATCTTTTAAAAAAATCAGCATCAAAATCCGTTGCGTAATTTCAAAGATATAAGCATACATACGGACAGACAGCGGGAAGCGACTTTGCTTTATAGTATGTAGTGAATTGAACAAAATTGAACACTATAATATCAAAATCATAAAGTAATTATTAATATGGTTGCGCTCAATTACTCAAGTATTTCTTTATTACATCAAAGACCTTGTAGGTAACTTCTAGCAATTTTGTTACTTCGGTTTTTTATGCACTTTGAACCTTATTATTAGAGATGGAAGGGCGACACGTGTGAGAAGTTCACTTTCATTTTCTACTTAGATGAACAGTAACTTAAGTAAGTAAGTAAACACTTTATTGTACACTAGCTGTGCGCGCGACTCCGTTCGCGTGGAATAGTGACTAATTTCCCCCGTTTTTTCCACATTTTCCCATATTTCTTCACTCCTATTAGTCGTAGCGTGATGTTATATAGCCTAAAGCCTTCCTCGATAAATGGTCTATCCAACATAAAAAGAATTTTTCAAATCGAACCAGTAGTTACTGAGATTAGCGCGTTCAAACAAACAAACAAACAAACAAACAAACTCTTCAGCTTTATTATATTAGTATAGATAAAATACGAAGGCGGACTTATCCCAAGGGACACAGCCAACCTTTGAGAAACAGAAGGATCTTAATTATTGAGACTGACAAAAGAGGTTTTTATGAAAATGCTTGAAGAATAGTCTGAGAACTCCTTACTTGTAACTAAATTTCAGTTTTAATGGTTTTTTTATGTAACTACCCTATTTGAGAATTTAGGTTCATTTAAATCTATACCATGTGGTGTCTCGTTGCAATAACACCTCTCCATTTCTGCCGTGTATGTCGTAAGAGGTGATAAAGCATTTAAACATTATTTAGGATAAAGCCACAGGTGTTTTAACGGATGAACTAAAGTAAATATGTATTGTATTTAACAGAATCTTCTTTAAGGACCCAGCTTCGATTATTTTAGTTTTTATTAAATTGTGAGTAGTTTCTTCCGTGAAAATCGTAAGAGGCGACTAAAGATTAAGTTAAGTTATAATTCAAATATGCTACAAGATGCTATTCCGTAAAAGATGGTTTTATCTATGCAGCGTTCAAAGCTCTGCCTACCCCGTTTGGGAATACCGACCTACATCTAATCTACATCAAAAAGCCCAAAATTAAAATCGTGAGTGAAACCTTCAATTAACACAAATCAATTGGATCTAATTCGCCCATTCATCAATCATCAAGGCGCTAAGTTTAAAATCATTAGGCAATGATTACTGTGGGTGGACTAATTATGCCTCCGGTGAGACAAACGACAAGCCAAAGGAAACTGACACGTATTGCCTTGTTAATAAGACTGAGTTGCTTTCTTTATTATTTAGCAAAGATAATCTGTAAATTGCTATATTTCTCTTGTTACTCCGTTTCTTCCGTGATAAAGGCGACTGAAGAATTAGGTGTAGGTAAGCTTTGGGCAATGATTTTGTCAATTTTTGAATTAGGATAGAAGTGGCTACGCAACGTGAAACTGTTTTGTTGGTTTGTCTAAGTAATCTCCATTCTTTGAATTTGGCTTTCTTTTTTTACACTTATGTTTTTGGTGGGATACTCTTCTCTTACAAAATTCACAAGTATTTTTTTAATTGAAACACTTCGATTTTAACTTACTTTCTGTTTAATAGGAATAGAAATCGATCTAATCGTAAAACACTAACTTCAGACCGTAAAACGCATAAAACAATTTCGCATAGCGATGAAAATGTATAAAATGTATAATTAATGCCTAATGCCAGGCAGGACTATCATTAGCCAGGCGATCGTCATTAGTCGGTCGTATTTCATTAATCTCTTTTGTTCTCAATGAAATGATTAAGGGAAGTCTGTATGAGGATGTCTAGACAATTAGATTAAATTAGTTTTTGCAAAGATCAGTTAATTGCGTGTTTATTGAAGACAATTAAGCATCCTGTAGCGATGGGTGCAATTCGTGAGGACGTCATTTTTTTCACCCTTTACTGTGTGGTCTTTGGTTTGGAATAACGGTCTATTTCTTCCGTCGATGTCGTAATCGTTGACTAAGGAAATAGGTTTAGGTGTTCTTTAAACGACAAGCTAGCAACCTGTTACTTCTTTTATCTGATTTTTTAAATCAAAAATTATGCTAAAATTGACACGTACAAAACGTACCTAAGCGTGATTTTGGTTTTGTAATTAGCGTTTCGTATGATGTTTTTGAACTTTCTAAATAAAGCAGACATTACACTAGTCGTTCGCGTGCTACGGTGACCACCAAAGTAAGAAGACGCGGTAATCGACTTCATTCGCTGAGCAACAACTGTCACAGCCTAGGTGACGGCAGTCGGTGGACACTAGTGCAGGGATGGCGAACATTTTCCGATACACGTGCCAATTTTTATGAAACTAATAGTATTATAACTATGACGTGCCGTCAAATAATTAAGGCTTATTGATATTGTCGAACAGAACTAAAACTAGATAAAATTAAGACTATTAAGTTAAGGAAAATTTTCGTAAAGAATTCTAAATTGCAAGGATGCGTCTAGATATTCTAGATCCTACATTATATTCGGCTCAGATAGATTAGTCTTACTGTATCATTTGGCGTCTATGTTGTTGCGTGTCAAGGTGGCGCGTGCCGAAGGTTCGCCATCCCTGGTCTAGTGTAACCACGTTGTAACGGAAACAACTCAGTGTGATTGTAGCTTAAAATTAGACTTTCCTGACCTACCACACAAATACTAAAGAAGTATTTCTTATAGAGTTATTTCATCAAATTTCTCCAAACAACTCGATGCATTCAAAAAGTTATTTTTATTCTAGTTTTAGCCTCGAGCGAATAAAATTAATCCAAGAATTTAAATTAGCGGAGGAAGTCATAAAAGTTCAGCTAGATTTTATGTTAGTGCATAATAATATAAACAAAATCAATTAGCTGATTAATAAATTGAATATTTAATGGAAAGGTCAACGAACTCTTCTCCATCGAGGATAAGCGTAACTTTGATTTCGGATTTAAAAAAAAAACAGAAACTGTGTGGTGTCGGGTTTAGAATGGCACCTCTCCATTTCTTCTAAGGATATCGAAAGAGGTGACTAAAGAAACAGGTTAAGGTACATTTTAGGCGACAAGCTAGCAACCTGTTACTATTCCACCTAGGTACAACTTAAAATCTAAAAAGTATGCTAGAAGTGGCCACAAAAACGTGAAATAGTCTTTGTTTGGTCTATAGCTTTTTATGTGCTCTACCTACCCCATTTAGGAACAGGCGTGATGTATAAATAAATTACACTCTTGTTAATAAAAACACATGTGTTATAAAAAATCATAAAAAAGCGTTTTACTTAGACAATCAATAAACAACAATTTATAACGTGACAAGTTATAAACGGTCTTAAATTATTACAGTGAGCTATAAAAGTGTCGCGTCATACCTTATTAACGCACTTATATTAAAATGATATATTTCGTAAAAAAGTGTTAAAAATAATGTTTTATTGGGGTTCCGTAAGCTTAGGATGTTATGCTACAACAAAGTTTACTCCTCAGTATGCACCTTTGCGTATATTCTCAAATGGGGTAGGCAGAGCACACAAACGCTACATAGACTAATCTATGACCATTGCACGTTTCGTAGCGACTTCTAGCATATATGTTCATGTTAAGATGTTCCATATGTCGCATAGGTTTTAAGTTAAGATGTTCCATAGTGGCAGGTTGCTAGCCTTTCGCCTAAAATATATCTTAATCTATTTCTTTAGCCACCTATTAAGACATCCACGGAAGAAATAGAGAGGTTCTCTTATCTTAATATTATTTAATTTAGAGCACAAGTATACAAAAAAAATCTTTGTAAGTTATAGGTACTTCATTAAAAACATACCGATTGTTATTCGCGTCACATGGATAATTCTCTATTGACAGTGTAACCTTCAAGTATGTAAATGTAGGCCAATTCATTGTTGTACAGAACCCCTCGCGTGCAGTCCCGACACAACTTCGCCCGCTTTTATTAAAACGATACACTAAAATACGTTCAAAAAGTGTCAAATTTTCATTAAAAAGTTTTATTGGTAGCCACACGCGCCTTTATCGGATTCAATTTAAACAGCGGAATGAGATAAAAATAAATAAGTCCGGGAAGACACTTATGTTTAGAGGCGGCCGTAAAGATAGGGTTAACTGCACACGAACAAAACATACCACAAACCGGCTATAGCGGCTACTAGTGAGGCGACCGGCGCGGGAGTCGATATCGATGAACGGCATCGATGTCGCTTATTGGGAAATGAGGAACACGTTAACTATAATGGGTTTTTTAAATGCTACGAAAAAACGTATGTTAAACATTATTTTTTTGTTTTTGTCAACGGAAGGCTAAAATATTTGGTCATCACTACAATAGTGTAGAACAAAGTCATTCGAAGCTGGAGTTTGATGTGGTTTGTTTTTTTAAATAGAGTGATTAAAGAGAAAGATTTGTACGTAAGACACATGCATGATAAATTAGAGAGTTATTTATTTAATTCAGAATTATACCCGTACTAAGCAGGGGTGAGCAATACAAGTATTATACTACGCATGTGTTTTCAAAGTTGATCTGAGTCCAAACGAGTCATTTACAAAAAAAAGAACGGGAGATTTTGGAGAGATATTATTGTTTATTTCAAAGTCACTGTAAGTTACAGGTGCTTAAAATATATTTATAGACGCGCCTGTTAAAATAATACTATAAACATAAACAATCTGGATAAGCCAATAAATCGATAGTCGATAATTCTCCAATCGATAATTCCAAATCACTAGCCGCAGGTGTCAACGGCGATCACAATTGTCGCTCACGGAGCATTTAAGTCAAAAAGGGCTTTTCGCCGCGGAACCTTATCATACCAAGCTCTACCGCTTTTCCCATCACCTGCCGTGTAGTGACTCACTGCGACAGGGTTCTTCAAAATCGGCGGGAGGTCCAAGTGTTAATAAAGTGGGTTTGTCGACATCAAAATAACAGTTTATGGTGCCTCACTAATGCCTGAGATAGGGATAGTCCACGGCACGTAATGTTTTAGTCGTACGTATGGATTATTGCACTTAGGAGCGTATGTATGTATGTTTTAAGCTGCCTTACGGGAACTGTAGATTCTTGATAGCTTTAGATAAGTCAAGAATGCCTTGTATTAGTTATAATCTTGAATTTGTTCACGCTCTTATCTAATTAAGCGGCTTTTTGACACGTCTTCTAGAAGTAGTGGACATAAAGGAGATTGTATGGAATGTTTTTCGACATTCTATGATCGTTTAGATTTTTGTGGATGAGTCTTGAATAATTAATTGCCGTGTGATGTCGGGTTTAGAATATCACCGCTCCACTTCTTCCGTGGATGTCGTAAGGAAATAGGTTGAGGTATATTTTAGGCGACAGGCTAGCAACATCTATAAACATAAAGCCTAAACATATGCTAGAAGTGACAACGGAACGTGCAAGGGTCGTATCAATGTCTATGTAGAGTTTCGTGTACCTAGCAAAATATCAGTAATAGTAATAATTATAGCTCTAACATAATTTTTTGAACTTAAGTTTGTGTTAAAAGTGGTTATTAGAAACAGTTTAGGTTACCAAAGAAACCTATCACTATCATGTAAGAGGTGGTCTCTTATATGTATGTAAAAAACTGTTAAATATCCCTCATTATTTTCAAACAAAGTCCCTTCTGAATTAGGCAAGTTCATTCAAAAGCGTTGCATGCTCGTTGAACTCTACCAAAACGTTTCTTATGTGGACGACCCCACTTAATTTTTTACTTCATTTTAATTTTCGTTCGTTTTTTATCAGCAATAAACACTTCTAACGTACTACCCAATATTCGACAGGCTCAAAATTTCCGTTATTGGTGTACCGTCGGACACTAGACGAATAACGTTATTTAAATAAAACCCCGTCTAGGTATTACAGTTCATGAGAGATCTTGGTGTCCTAGGAATAAGAAACCTTAAATGAGCTATTTTTTAGGTATTTCGACGTAAATGTATACGTCGACATGTGCTTGACCTTTTCGGCACGTCCAGCGGACGGACTTTTCGTAACGTCGGTAATGCAAGCCATTGTAACATTGTCTTTCATTTGTGTCAGAATTAAAATTGTTAATTCGCCTTTTGTTTCTTGCAAGAGCGGCCATCTTGTTAATGGATTTGTATTATCGATACATCACGTCTGTATCCTCCTGACGACCAGCGTCAAATTATGTGTAGTTCAAAACTGACTCTTAATGTCAAAAGATAAAGTTAAAAATGACTTTTATTTTATGTACTAGGTCGTCAGGAGGGTATTCCTGAGTGGGTTAGGCACAGCTCTCTAACTACGTCATTTCACGTCCAAGGCTACTCTTAGCAGGATTTTGGGTATGAAATTGATGAAAGAGGTAGAATAGTGACAAGTTGCTAGCCTGTCGCCTAAAACATACCGGATTATTTTTTTTAGACGACCCTTAACACATCCACGGAAGAACTAGAGAGGTCTAATTCTAAGCACGACATCACACGTGCAATCTCATATCGAGAGTGAAATTAATAAATACATACATATATTATTATAATCACGCCTGCATTCCCAAAAGTAGGCAACATACGAAACGCTACATAGACAAAACTATTTCACGTTTCATTTCTAGCATATTTTTTAGGATTTGAGTCAAAGGTAAGTATAATAGTAGACACAATATTCAAAAATGAAATAGAGAGGTTTCATCCCAAACCCTACGCTACACGCCAAAATAATAAGCAAATTGTTTAAAAATAATCTCATCGGCGATTTGGTACGAAACTTCTTTTTTTTTCTAAGTTTTTTTCAGGCTTAAACCAGTTTATTTTACCAATTTTCTTGTCTAATTAATATTAAAATTCCTGGCTCTATCTATGTAGGTAGATTGGTCATGGCGCCAGCGGGGTTATAACCTTTCGCTTATCGGCTCAGCTTATATCTCGAAACTGCGCGATATCACCCATTCAAGCCAAAAACTTGTGTGTTTTGTCTACAAGTTAGTTAAGTTATTCATTCTTATATTAAAGTTATTCATTCAGTGTTTGTTAATTAAGTTTTTCCTGGTTGGCGCATAGACAGCGCCACTGTGGCATGTTTTGGTGGAAGTATCGATAAATTTGGTACGTAACTAGTTTCATCGCTATTGAATTTTTAGTATTTTTTGTCTAAGATTTGCCTTTAGAAATTATAACAATCAAAGGAAAGTTAAATTACCTAAAAAGTTTTGTTTGTCAACTTTTTATCTTTGTTATTTTTATTGATTGAGTTAAAGGGATTTGTTTTGAAAACATAATACGTAATCGGAAAAACCTGTAGATAAAATGTGAGATGTGACGCAGTATTGCTGCTTGCTATTTAAACTTAGCATTTTCAGACTAAAATAATACTTAGTCCTTGTTTTAGAGTTCTACACCTAAAAAGTACCTACCACAGAACATGCTATTACCTATTTCCTTAGTATGTATGTATGTAACTCTTTATTCTACAAAATAACAAGCACAAAACAAAACACAAGTAAAGGCGAACATATTATCCCTTGAGGGATCTTATACTTCGCCTTTCTCGACATCCACGGAAGAATTGTCTTATACTAAACCAGATACCACACGAGCAAGGCTCTTACGTCTACTTATCAGTAAAAAAAACAGGTCGTCGAAGTATCAAAACAGACTAACAATGTACAGTCACGAACCGGGATTGTTGAGCCACTGTTCGCAATTTAGATGTGTAATCAATGACCGATGTGACCAGAGATGTTAGCTATTGGATTAGTATTACACGACCAAGTTACAAACATAGGTAAGTGGCTCCACAATCCCTGTACGCGATGGTACAATATTATAACTTTATTGCATTTTAGTGCGTGCAGTCTCAAAACGCGTCACTGAGGTCAGATCAGGGTAACCAGCCAGGGGTCACGCATCGCAAACAGTTTAAAAACTGGTTATAAACGTGCACCGCGTGTAGCTTTCGCACTAACTGTCACTATCATGCACTAAAGTACATACATCACGCCTGTATTCCCAAATGGGGTTGGCACGAAACGCTCGATGAAATTATGACTATTTCATGTTTCGTGGGCACTTTTAGCGTATTTTTAGATTTTGAGTTGGCAGGTATAATAGTGACAGGTTGCCTGTCGCCTGAAATGCACCTTAATTTCCTTAGTCGCCTCTTACGACATCCACGGAAGAAATGGAGAGGTGTCATTCAATCCCGACACCACACAAGAAACTATAACTACTGTAACTAGGTATCTTGCACTAAAATAATTTAAATACAGGGTGATTAGAAGGTCGGTGCAAAGCGTTAAGCCGAAGTTAATATACAATTATTTTTTCCGTGTGGTGTTGTGTTTAGGACCACATCCCCTGTTTTTTCCGTGGATGTCGCTAATACATACAATACATACATACATACATATCGTCACGCCTCTTTCCCACAGGGGTAGGCAGAGACTACTTTGTTCCACTCGCTACGATCCTGACATACCTCTTTTGCTTATCCACATTCATCAATCTCCTCATACATGCTCGTCGCTCGCTAAGCGACTTAGTAATTAGGTTAGTAAGTATATTAGACGACGACGACAGGCCAGCAACCTGTCACTATTGTACTTATTTTCTTGTTAACCTAGCATTATGCCAAATGTGGCTGCGAATCGTGGGGTAGTCATGGTGTTAGCGTTTCGTGTGCTCTGCCTACCCCATTAGGGTCTATACCCGGCGTAATGTTTGCATCTAGTCATAAAGCGCACCGAGTACAGGTCAATCTAACCTGTGAGGTCAAGGTGCATCGCGGGTCCATAATAACTGGTTCTCACTGCGTTGTTATAGTTAACAATGTTGTGACGAATTTCTAGCTGAGGTACGAAAGTCGTCAAGCAAAACGGCAAGCCAGTAGCAAAAGATACATATTATAAATGCGGAAGAAACTCTGTCAAGTTTTCTACGCGACGCAAAAATTTTGGACGTACATAATTCAGTATGAAAATATAAATAATTGAAATACGAAGTGCCATAGGCTCCTATTACCGTGGAAAACGCATGCAAAGACAATGAAACACTAAAATACGGTACTGAAAATTACTTGAAACGTAAACTACTTACTTAGGTAAAGATTTGTTTGTGTACCGTTTTCAGTGGTCGTCTACGTCTACCCCCTTTGAGGATACAGACGTGCTGTGCTGTTAATGATTGAAATGGAAACTTTTTTACAGTCCAATTAAAAAAAATTGTCATTAAAAAAAGGTTCATCACAAAATCTAGTTCGCTTCAACCTTTAATTAACTATAGTCTATTTAATTTAAGAAAAGATTTTAACGGACATATCCTCACATATTTTTAAGTAAACCCATAGTATCGACGCACATTATGATGAAGTTTGAATTGAAAACGTTGTAACTAACTATAGTAAGTGTATTTGCATTAATAATTACCAGTTTTACCTTTGGGTTCCAGACATAATTTTAAATTATGTCCGTTGAAATTCTCATCTTAAGTAATTATTTTTTGGCATTCCTATTTACGTATTAAAAACGAGGATAAAACCTAAATTATTTGTAATAGTAACATTTTAATTACATAACGTTTCCTGTTAAGCCGCGTGCTAAAACGTAGTAACTCCGAAATCTTAATTAACATGAATTTTCTTGTCTTATTAACTTCCTTGCAACATTCACCCTTTGTCTTGGAGGCGCTTCCCAAGCCCCATTCATAGTTATCGCGAGGCTATCGCTATAATTTTTTTAATTATTTGATGACGTGCCAACTAATTATGGCTTTCGACGTCGAAGTCTTGTAATGGAGCCATTATTCATTTCAATCTACCGTTGTTTCTATTTTTAAATTGTATAGATTCTAATTATTTATTCGAATTTTAAACGTCACTTGCGCGTTGTTTTATTTAATTATGATTAAGAACTTCTATTTCAAAAGATTTGAAGTACCTCGAATTTTAAATGAAGTATGTTTGTTTGTTCACTCACAAGAAATAAATTATACTTGCAATTCGTGCATTGCTACACAATCACAGTCAGATGAGAATACTTTTTTGCATAAGTATATCTTTCTAAGTGTTGTTATCTAAAACAAAAATTTATAAGTTTAAGTATTAAATATTTGTTTGGTTAGTAATAAATAATAAAATAATCCACTTACTCCCACCGTCGCAACACCAAAAGACAAAACGGCATAACTTAAAATTGCCACGATTGCTTCATTTGCATAAAAGTGGAACACCCCTTATCTTTAGAAGCAGGCAGTTTGTGAAAACTTCGCCTAATTTCATTTTCATTTCAAACTCGAGTTAATTGGCCTTTTTAAGGTTAAGAGGGGAGTATTAATTGTTTTGTTATTATTTATGTTTTTTACTACTAATACATCTAGGAAATATCTAAAATTATTTTAATTAATAAGGCGTCATTGGTATTTCAACCGGTTTAAAAAGTTTTTTTACTTATTTGAACTGAGTAAAAAAAAAATCCCCGAAAACTATTTTAGTGTTTTACCGCCGGTGAAACAATTTCATTTTTATACTATAAAATTTTTGAACAAAAACAGATTTATAAAAGAAGAATTCCAGTCGCGACCTAAACTTGTTAATTTTGAACTATTTAAAAGTTTTAAGCCGCAACGCAATTTACCTATTTCGCTAAAATAAAACCAATGTTTATAATAAAGACCGTTCCAACACGTCCTAATCTTTAAACTATTCATTAAAATCATAGTTTTCAACGCGTACCTAAGTTTAAAACAAAAGAATCCACTCGGCCCTAACTACGCGAAATCCGCCGGCGCCAAACCGCAACCAAAAAACACAGCCCTACACACGTGCACTGAATCACATCACTTCACCTTACCCTCACAAGTGAACTGGCCATAGTGCTTCCCCGAGGACTTGTCCCCGCACACGACGCACTCCACATTCTGGCCTTTGTCGTTCGCGGAGCTGCCGCTCTGCGTCGACGCAGCCTGGCTGGCCGGAGTCGAAGGGAGGAGTTCGTCTTCCCTCCAGGAGCTTCGGAAGCCGAGCTCCAAAGGCGGGAGGTCGGAGGTTCTCGGGGGGCAGAGCCCCGGGCCTCCGACCCCGCCGTACACTAGCGCTCCGTGCGTGATGGTGCCGTTTGCCGTCGCGGCGAGACACACGCGAGCCGCGGTGTGTCAAGGGTCGCGTTTGAGTCGCGACTGAGCTCAGGTCGGGCCAGGGCGCGCCTCGCCGCCATTGGCCCGTGGGCCAGGGGCAGGGAGCGAAGGCCCCGCCACCTCGACCGAGCCCCCGCGGGGGGTTTCAGTACGGTCGGAAGATTCGCGCGTTTTTTGTTTTTAAGATTGAGGTTATCGCGGGATTAGGGCTTGCCGACTCGTAGGCGTATTTGTAGATAATTAAAACTATTGAATAAGATGGTTTTAGGAGTTACACGATGCTTACTTGTTTTTGATAACATAGTAAGTAGGTAAAACTGATTGTAGTTTTCGATGCCAAGTCTTACTTTCGTATTTTGTTGGATTTTTACGTATGAAAATACTGAAGCTATTAAGTAGAATTGCAGTTTTTATTGCCGTGGATACTTTATCTAGTTTTCAAAAATACTTGAATAGTTTAAAGTGTTTAAACCATTCTGATTTGTGCCTAAATTTACATAGATAGTTCAATTTTCTGTAATATATTTTTCCCTTTGTCCTGTTTCGCGGACGTTGCCGTTTCAGACGGTACCTGAAACTTCTCCCATCGCCTCCATATTTCTCTCCGATAGGCGGGTACCTAACTTCAACAGATGGGATTTTATTTACGCAGAGTATATTAGAGATACCGAAGAAATGTAGGTTAAAACTCCGGCTAAATAACAGGTAGCGTATGCAATATTTTTAGGTAAGTAAAAAACACGTGTTTAGTTTAACTTTTATCTTTAACGTTTCTAGTACAGACTTCTAAATAATAATAAAAACTAAACATCTTTTTAGATCTTTATTATTCTTTAAACCATCTCAAGCTAAGTTTAACTAATAATTAGTGTAAAACAATTAGACACTTCATTAACCCCACACTAAAGCAAAAGTCCATTGACTGTAACGAACTGTTAAAATGACATATAACAGTAATAAGTCATCTTAATCTCAACATCTTTCTTAACTAATGAGAGGGACATTAAAATGAGTATTTTAAAATGGTAACACTTTTTCAGGCACTGTTTTCAATGAAAAAAAAAGTAAGTGTAACTATTAATTAATCATCTCCTTTGTTTTTTTATTTATTTAATACTTAAACATTTAGTAGACGGTATTTAATTGGCCTTATAAAATAATAAATCTTTTTTTTAATTAATCATAGTTTTTTTTTATTTCTATCAGCAACACAACATAAAAGTTTGTTACTTAAAATATAATTTAGCAAAAAAAATCTAATTAAACTTATTCCGAATACATTATACACGCTAACGCATCAAACTTAGCTGAAATCTGTTATTTCACATCTGAAAAGGATCTAGATTGATCTAGATCTCAGTGGGCGGCGCAGGGGCGTGGCCTGCGCCCGCGCTGCCCGCACTCGGCTGCGTGACGTTGCCGCGTGACGACGTTCCGTCAAATCCGTACTTACGTGCATTTGCCACGCGGCCGCCTAATTTTTTAATTTGAATATTTTATGACGCCATTTTCGAATGCGCCTTTAAACAGTTGAATGCTGAAATTGTTGCCGTTTTCTCGAGTTTTCTGATAAAAAAGAGGATTGTTGATTTTAACGTATGTCGTAATAGTATGTAATGTTGCGCCATACTTATTCGTTATTAGCGAATTGTTATCGTTTGTTATGATTTTTTTTACTTCTCAAAGACAACTATCAACAAAGTTTTTGTAGGAACTTTTTTTTACAATCGCTAAAAGTACTTACTAACGGTTATTTTAGTAATGAAAGATATTTCATGATATTTTTTATTAACTTGAAACTTTTTCCTCTCTTTTTCTTATAAGATTTTATTTCCACTTTAAATTCTAACTCATCTATAGTCCCTAATGACATTTGGTGAATCGATTTAGTACCATGCATTGAATTCCTCATAATTATACAACACGGCTAAGATTTTTATTGGTATTCCAAATTTAAAAACTTACAACCTGACAGCGAATAATACAAACGGCCAACTACTTCCAAATTTAAAACAATTCCAAACTGCCTGATTACATTATACTTTATAAAGCACAGATTAAAAATACTGGATTAAAAACTGGCCAGTTACAAAACTACATTCAAATACCTCGTTAGAATCTCTCTGAACTCGAGCGTTTCCTTAGACGTCCAGCTAATAACCGGAGGGTAGAGGGTAGAGGGTAGGGGAGTAGGGCGGGTCAGAGGTCGCACCTCCTGTCCCGCCCAATGGAGACGTAATACGGAGCTATTCTGAGAGACGTCAAGTTACGGGAGGATTTTTGAACGGTTTTTGTGAATGTAATGTTTAATGTTATAAATGAAGAGCTCTACTAAGGCGAGTATTGAGTTATTAAGGTATATGTCCGCCTTAGTACTTCGCCATTTCATTTGTAGGAGCAGATCCGGCGAACTTAGTTCCACCTAAGAGGTTTTTGTCCGAGTCTGACGTCATGCTACGTCTTATGTCATATACCCCGGAAACGGGGTAAAAATGATCCTATATCCTTCACCTGGTTCTAGACTGCCTCACTACCAATTTTCAGCCAAATCGCTTCAGCCGTTCTCGAGTTATAAATAGTGCAACAGGCTTTCTTTTATATGTATAGATAGGTTTTTTTTTATTGCGTGTTCTTTCCTTTTGTACAATAAAGTGTTTACTTACTTACTTAAAGCCTAGTTCAGACTAAGCTAGTATTTAGTTAAGTTGCGAGTATAAAATACAAATAACGTACTAAAGATATCTGAACGATGAAAATTTAGTCGAGTTTCATAGTTCAAACATATTTAGTTACTAAATTACTAGCTACTGGACTAAAATACTGGCCTAGTCCGAACTAGGCTTAAGAGTAAGTATCGAGTAATTCGTTTTTCGAATTGCCAAAAGTGACCCGAATTATAGTATAGATAAAATTTCTTTAGGATGATATAATAATAGCCCTGCTTTTTTACTTCCCACTGAGGCACTGATGAACACAGGTCTCCTCTCAGTATTTGAGAGCTTGGGCTATAACTCCCACGCGGGCCCAGTGCGGATTGGGAACTTCATTAAAAAATCTACATAGAATTGCTTCGTCGCTGTGTGCAGGCTTCCTCACAATGTTTTCCATCACTAAATAGCACATGGTAAATTTTAAATTCGATTTTCCGCAGCCATTCCCAAAAATTCAGAGGTGCGAGCCGGGGGCTCGAACCCGCGACCCTCTGCGTGCGAGGCCACAGGTCGAACCGCTGGGCTACCACGGCTTCTGAAATACCATTAAGTAGGTAGGTAATTCTACGCAAAATATTTATTTTTATCCCTTTTTAACGTCTGGGATAAAATTAGTAAGTCACTATAACCGAAGTTCATAAATACCATAATAATGGACAAGATTTGTTTCCATGTGATGTATGGTTTAGTTATAACTCTCCACTTCTCCCGTGGATGTCATGAGAAGTGAAAGGACAGTTAGAGGCGTAATTTCAGGGAATAGGTTAGCGTGTATTCCCACTGGGCTAGGCAGTGCACACGAAAAATTACATGCAAGGTAAACTACCAGTAGGTATATTATATGTGAACGAGTCTCTTTTTCCCGACGTACCGGGAACACTTCCCTATATACCGACCCGGATCGATGCCCCCCTCCCCCCTAATTGGGCAAAGGTACGCGCTTACAGCCGGGCTTGGCCTTTTGCGTCTTTGCTGCCTACCTTGATGATTTAACCGTTTGTTTTTAAACCAGGGAATTGAATTAGCTTTGGGGTCTTAAGAATAACACCTCTCCGTTTCTTCCGTGGATGTAGTAAAAGGCGACTGATAATGGGACTATGTTTATAGGCGGCAGGCTAGCAACCATAGTGACTTAACTGAAAACCTGAAAAATGTGGTTTTAAATAGTCATGATTTGATTATGTTGTGTTTCTTGTGCTCTTTCCACTCCATTTGATAATACAAGTGTGATGTAAATGTGTTAGTATGCAAAACGGAGTATAGGATGGATGGCTCTATTTATAAATTTATCTACACTGATATTATGAAGAGGAAAGATTTGTTTGTTTGTTTGTATTTTTGTATGTTTGTAGTGAATAGGTTCAAAAAGTACTGGGCAAATTAAAAAAAAATCACTATTAGAATGCTACATTCTTCCAAATTGATATAGGCTACGTTTCATTTTGAAAAAAAAGTAGAGATCCTTGGTAATCGTCAATAATGTTATTAATCGTCAATTCCACGCAGGCGAAGCTGCGGGCGGAAAGCTAGTATTTTATAATTAGGCACTAATATGTAATAGCGTCTAAGTGTCTAATTTCCCGTGTGGTATCGGGTTTAGAATATCACTTCTCCCATTCTTCCGTGAATGTCGTAAAAGACGACTTAGGGAATAAAATTGGTTACAGTACATTTTAGGCAACCTGTCACTATAGTAAGATACCTCTCAACTTAAGAGGGCGCACACATTTTTTACGTAAGTAATATAAGATCAGGTGGGGGAAGAGAAATTCAGGGGCAGGGCAGGGGTAAGAGGCACCACAGACCATAACTCGTCGAGTTATGAGTGATTATGGTCTGTAGAGCCCTCTTATCTCTGCGTTTCTCCTCCCCCACCTGACCTTAGTGGTTTTGGACCAATGTTTAAAAAATCGTGAAATGTAAATTAACTTATATTTAGCCATGAAAAAAATATGGTTAGACTAAACATATTCTGTAAATTTACATAAAATTGTTTCATTTGTAATTACATTAAAATCAATGAGAAAAAAAATAAAGTAATGGTACAACTTTCAAATTATGTAAAATGATATTTGAATAATAAAAACCAATAATTTGATTCATGTTAATCCGTTAATCCCCAGTAGACTATATTGTCTATCAGATAATAACAAGTTTATATCGTTTATGGTAAATTTTAATGGAAAATTTTCAAGTGAAAGACAGCTCTGACGCGTATTTTTGTGAAAACCCTTCAACAAATTGGCTAAGTAAAAGAAATCTGTGTTGCTAATAAAATATTTCTTTCCGTTAATCCCTAGAAAAAGAGTTTATTTATATGTTACAGTAGTTTTTCTTTAAAAACTTAAGGATTTATAGCTTTCTAAAGCATTTGAAAAACATCAAAATCACCGAATTTTGTTTGCACGCTCTTAAAGTCTTAAAATTATGTTAGTAGTGGGTACGGGACGTGAAAGTCATGGTTATAAGTTATGTCTATGAATGCTCTGCCTACCCCATTTTGGGAATACAGGCGTGCTGTGTGTTTGTATGTATGTACAGTCGAGTTCATAAATATATGAACAGACAAATGCCAAATATGTAAACTTTTGCACTTTATTGTCAATGTCAGAAAGGTGTACAGATATTTTTGAACCCTCAGTTTTGCTCATATATTAATCGACTCGACTGTAAGTGTAAAAAGACAATAAGACGCATAGGTACGTGTCGTCATTAGTCCTTCGTCGGGGCGTCAGACATCTCCATTCAGACTGTGCTAAGATTTGTGGTGGAATTAAAGAGGCAACGGGATTTTGTAGTTTTCGACACAAAATGTGTGTGTTTATTCTTGTTAGAGCTATGTAATTACATGAATGTGAATGTACACTTTTGGTTTTGCATCTTTATAGACGTTATCTGTCCTTCCAAATGGAATAGACAGAGGTCACAAAACGCTATTTATACGTTACCTACGCTAAAGTTTTTGTAACCAGGAAATAACTAACTTACTTGTAACCCTGTCTTTCACAGTAAAGAAGTATTAACTACTTATAATCCGTTTATTTTAAGATTTCAATTTTAACTGCCAAAACCTGACACATTTTCAAGAATTTCAAGTAATCACAAGGCATAGCCGGAAATATTTATGCCTCTTGTATTGAAAAAAAAAAATCAAACAGTAATAAGTGTTATTGAATTAGTCATTTCCAGTTTAGCCTTTGGATACCAGAGAAAAAAAAAATATTGCCGGTGTTGCCTGTTTTGGATATTCTTAGGTAGTGCTGTGCCCCCACTATCGAAACCTAACGATAAAGTAAACTTAGCAAGTAAGCTAACCCAAAAAATTATGTAATAAGTAAACAATGACATTTGGTTGATACGATAACCGCATTATTTCTTATAATATCACGACTCAACAAAGCAAACGCCGTCGTCTTTTTAACATCTCTAACACCACAAAAGCAATAAGAACAGACAGAAACGCGTTTAAATTTAGCCTTTAAGTGCTTTAAATCAATCGGAATCACAATTTAGCGAAAGATCTATCGCCAACAGAGCAAATGAAGCAAAATTAACAAAACAAACGACGGGCCTGTCAGGATTAAATCACTCTTGTTTTGTCGTTTGTCTCTGGCATGCAACATGTGCAAGGGTTGAACAAGGAAATCTCAATTGTCCTCATCATCAACATCATCGTTTCAGCCATAATAATCCCGGACAGCTCTGAACCCAGCCTTAGTGTATTTTAGGCGACAGAATGAACAATGACAGAACCTGTCACTAATTACGGCATGTGAAATAGTCATGGTTTTGGTTTTGACTCTGTAGCGTTTATCTGCTCTGCCATCCCATTTGGAAATACAGGCGTGAGGTAAAAGTACCAATGCTCGACGCCTCGCCCAGTAGATGACACCCATCTGTCACCTGTCACCCACCTGTCAAGGTTGCAAGTGCCAAGTATTGGGTCAGTCGGTCAGTGTCGAGCACAGGGACGTTTGCCTTATGTATGTTTGGCTTCAAACTTTAATATCTGAAAAACTACTCATCAGACTTCGTTCAAGAAAACTGGCTTATTGTTATTCTATCCAGACAGATAGGAAATTAAAAAATTAAAAAAAAAAGGTGCTAATGGAGATTTGAAAGGACGGTGCTCCACTTGAGACGCCATGTTGTACCATTGGGCCATAACTTAAATAACACAAGTTATTCCGATGACAGACCTATATATTAAGATATATATTTCAAGATAACGGATGCCAGAGGAAAGAGGTCAGGGGTTATCAACCGTTCGCCCGGACGAAATACTTATAACTTATAATAAGTATTTATCGCAACTAGTCCGTCGCGTTTACGCTCTGATAAAATTGAGATATTTAAAAATAAATAATTGGTCTACAAATGCAGTATTGTTAAATATGGATAACTCACTTTCCCACTCTTCCGTGAATGGCGTAAAATGCATTTAAGGAAACAGGTTTAGGTATCCTTTAGGCGACAAGCTTGCAACCTGTCACTATTCTACCTCTTCCACACATTTTGAAACCTAAAAATTATGCTAGGATTGGCTGCGAAGCGTAAATTAGTTACGGTTTTGTCTATGCCACGTTTCTGGTGCTCTGCCTACCCTATTTGGGATTTCAGGCGTAATTGTATGTTTTTCCAGATATAATTGAGTAATTTAAAGATATAATTTGTGATCTACATAAAGACGAAAGTTACGTCATCTATTTATAATAAGCATAATATTATTATCAACACGACAGTATCACGTGTACTCATTATTGATAAAGTATACATCTTCGAAACAAAGATCTATGATACTTACATACTTACATACATACATACGGAGCACATAAATCGCTAAATAGAAAGTTTTCTACTTCATGGCTTCTTCTAGTATATTTTTAGGCTGTAAGTCAACAAGTACAATGGTGACAGGTTGAGCCTGAAAAATTATTAATCTGTTATCTTAGTCGCCTTTTTTGACATATCAACGAAAGATGGAAAGGTATAATTCTAAACCCGACACCTCATTGGTTTATGACATTTAATATGTTATGTTAAGTTATATAGGGCGTCCCACGGCTATTACCAAAAGGAGGAACATATTACTGAAAGAAACCATTTTTTTCATAAAAAGTAGGTTTACTTTAACATTTTTTTAAACTGCATTAATTTTCAGATAAATACAATGGTTAAATAGGGAACTTATTTCTTTTAAATACCTATAGTGTCTTTTTTCAGTAAAGTGTTCCATCTACAATCTAATCTTTAAGTTATATTTTATCCATATGATATAGCTGTGGAATGTTATGTATAAAGTCTAGGAAAAAATATTTCTTATACACTTGACAATATTTAGCGTAACTCTAGATCTCACCGAAATCCAGAGACCGTCAACTTTCCCTATAAAAGTTTTACGAATATTCAAAGGGGATTCGTAAAAAAATGGCCCCGAGTAATCCTCAGTCGGTCAGGAGCGCGCTTCGTTGGTTGTTACCCAAATGTTTAGGGCTGACCAAAGAAATAAAAAAATGTTTTTTACATTAACTATTTACTTAAATAATGCTATGCTAGAAGTGGCCATAAAACGTGAAATAGTCATTGTTTTGTCTATGTAGCGTTTTGTGTGCTCTGCCTACCCCGTTTGGGAATACAGGCGTAATTGTATATGTATATGTATGTGACATACTTAATATTTAATTTTAACATACACGGTCGTATATTTGAAGGACAAAATTGCGATATAAATTACATCATGTGATGCCTAAAAAATCACACACACACTTTTATAATTTTTAGGTTTGCCAGCCTTACCCCATACCTAAAACAAACCTTAAACTATTCTTAGTCGCCTCATACGACAACCACGGAAGAAATGAAGAGCTGTTATTCTCGATACCATACGGCATCTAAAAAAATCTACAAATAAACAGCCCTAAACGTTTCTTTATTAAGTACTGTAACAAGATTTAAAAAACGGAATTAAACTATTTACTAAGGCACCTGTCACAACTGTATCACTATTCCGTAAATTCATAACTACTGTCTCCAAACATTCCGACATTATTTTTTAATATTCATAGATTAACACTTTGACAATAATACATCCAATCATTCGATCTAGGATTACTTCTGATTCATCGCCAACCCTAACTACATTACTTCTACGCGACGCTAGCGACATTACGACTGTATTTTTAATCCATTGCGCGACTGATATAATCAGTACATGTTAGTTAGCTAGTAAAACAGGCAATGTATTACGTGTTTAGGCGTTTCCACGCAGCAGCGGTAGGATCTCGCTCTTTATCGGTCCAGCGCGGTGATGCGATTTTCCACGCGGCCGCGGCTTGTCAGCCATTTTTGATGCTCCGCCATTTTGATTACGAAAAATAAGGTCGTTGGGTAAATAATAAAATAGCTTTTTCTAGGTTATGTTTGTGACAATATATAGGAATTATGATGATTAATCGCACTAAGTATTTATTTTCTATTTTTGGATTACTATCGCGATATTTTTTACTTTTAAACACTACTTTTTTATAGATACATAAATACATGCATACATTACGCCTGTGTTCATAAAATAGGTAGGCAGAGCGTACAAAACGTGAGATAGTTAAAACTATGACCATTTCAGGTTTCTCAGCCACTCTAATGTCACAATAATATTGTATGTACCTGTTAACTTAAAACCAAAAAATATCCCAAAAGCAACTTAAAAGCTTCCTACAAATTATTATTCATAGAATATTTTACGTAACTTTATGTCAGTCGTAACCACCATCATTTTCTTTTTTTTTACTGAAAAAAAATCTGATGACGCAAAATTAACAGTAAAAGGATTAACACCTCCAAAACTAATAAAACTCTTTCGGAAACCCCAAAATCCTATAATTTCCACCGTATTTACCAAATATTGTCCCTTAATCCTTATTAAATGCTGCCAATAAGCAGCTAAGTGGTTCTCAATGGGGCCGCGCGGCGCCACCGTCGCTTTGTGCGGCGACCAATTGTGCAGAACCCCTGGCTCTGATGCTTGCTTAATTGACTACTGGGCGCGAGCTTCGGATCTGCGAAAGTGTCGAACTGTTTGATGACGATCGCCATTCTAAATTTAAATAACTAGGCCCAAAATATATTATTTTGTTTTTACGGTTTGTGCTTAATGTAAAGGTTGTCGATCGCTGTTCAACGTGGTATTGTGGTCAGTGTGATAGATACTACCTTTACGCCAAGGAAAACTGAAGGGAGCTTATTTTTACAGGACACGATACGTTACATCTATAGTCAAAACTATTTCATGTTTCGTAGTCACTTTTTGCTTAATGTTAGGTTTAAACACTAGGCGAAAGAAGTATAATACTGAGAAGTATAATTAAGTTAAAACATTGGTGACAAAGGTACCTACAATAGTTACAGTTTGCTAGCCTGTCAGCCTGTCACCTAAAGCGACATAGGTAATTCCGTGTGGTGTTGTATTTCTTCCGTGGATGTCGTAAGAGGGGACTAACGACATAGATTAAGGTATAATTTAGGTAACATGCTAGAAACCTGTTACTATTGTAGCTACCAACTCAAAACCTAAAAAATATACCAGAAGAGGCCACGAAACTTGAAATAATTTTGTCTATGTAACGTTTCGTGTGATCAGCGTACCCCGCTTGGGAATACAGGCAAAATATATGTATGTATGCAGCATACATTTTTTTAACACTAAACATCCGAATTGTTATTTTAAAACCAGCAATGGATGTGCCGCCATTCAAAGTCTCCCCTGCCTCGTGATGAAGGCAATCCATGAATATCGGATTAAAGTGCACCGTGAATGAGATTTGTTGGCAGTTACGCGATTGTCGGATTACGCTTACGCCGAGAGGTAAGAGTTACGCTGGGGTAATTTTTACGCCGAAGCTCAAACAGACTTTAAATTTGACTGTAAACATACCTACATAGCGTTTTTAACCGACTTCAAAAAGGAGGAGGTTCTCAATTCGACCTAAATTTTTTTTTTTTTTTGTGTGTGTATGTTACTCGATAACTCAAAAACCCGTGGACCGATTTTGAAATTTTTATTTTAATCGAAAGGGTATAACTCGAAATTGGTCCCATTGGCACGAAACCAGGATCTGATGATGGAATCTTGGAGAAATCGAGGGAACTCTTCAAATTTTATATGGAGATGTACGGCGTTTTCGGTAATTTGTTGATGAAGTCAAGATTTTACATTCAGTAAACAGAATACTTTCAAAATATTGCTAATTTGAAGTCGGTTTTTTTTGTTTAAAATTATTGCTGTCGAGTTTAGAATAATACTTATCTCTCAATTTCTTCCGTGTGGAAACGGCTTAGGACATGGTTCGGGTATGTTTTAGACGTCATTCTAGCAACCAGTCGTTAAGAGATTTTTTTTTTTCTTAGCCTAGTATATCCCACTGCTGGGCAAAGGCCTCCCCTTTTTCACGTCACTCATCCCTATCCTGAGCATGCATCTGCCAGTCGTCTTGAAAATTATCCAGGTCGTCCCGCCACCTCCACCTGGGTCTGCCCCTGCCCCTTTGGCCATCCCTCGGATTCCATTCGGTGACCGTTAAGAGATATTATGCATTATTGTTACCCGATCATCATCATTTCAGCCATGAGACGTCCACTGCTGAACATAGGCCTCACCTTTAGACTTCCATAAGTACCTGTTACCTGATGTTAACTTCAAATCTAAAAGTTATGCTAGAAGTGGCCACGAAACGTGAAGTAATCATGGTATTATTTCTAATTGTTATGTCGATGACCTAAAAAGGGCCACTTTTCTTTGATATTAAAGATTACAGTACGAAGGGCTGCTGACCACTGATTAATCCGGCCCGAAGGGAAATGCAGCGAAGTCCCTTGAGAGTTATCGATTCGTTGCCAAATCTTATTGGAACACTTTAGCTGTGGCCCGCGACATTATGCGTAGAATTTACCTTATTTCATTTTGTGGGTACAGATTTTGTGTTTCTTATTCTTACTCACTCAGCTAATGCAAGACAATGAAATGCTGTAACTCATTTGTTTTAACGGTTTCCCCAAATGGGGTAGGCAAAGCACGTGAAATAGAAAAAAATATGATTATCTATATTTCATGTTTCGTGGCCACTACCATTTTTTTTTTTTTTAAGTTTTAAGTTGCCAAGAACAGACAGGTTGCTAGCCAATCCTTACTCGACTTTTACTAGGTACATCTACGGTAGAAATGGAGAGCTGTTATTCTAAGCCCTACAACAACACACGGTTAAGTTAAGTATTATGCTTTTTATCGGTGTTTGTACTAAAAAAGGTTTATGAAAAAAACATTTACAAAAAAAACAAGAAGACAATTCTTAACACCCAGTTAACACTTTTACATTTTTTTATCTTGTTAACCCTCGCCTTGCGCACGTGGTACCTTTAGGGTTGAGATTGACATTATTAACCCTAAACTGCTTAAGGTGAGATGCTGCGTTGCGTATTAGTGGGCCGTTACAGCGACCCCTTTTTTGTCGAGAAAAAACAGGGACGTTGAATGGTAAGCTTAATTTAATAATGGGAATAAAAATAAATGTTTGCGGTTGAGAACAGTGGGTTCTTAGGTAGCTTGCCGAATGTGGATCCAGTTTTTTTTTTTAATTGTCACATCCGTCAATCGTCCGTGTGATGTCGGATTTAGAATAAGACTTCTCCATTTCTCGATGACATGATTCCTAAAAATAAATCTTCGTATGTCGTATAGTTGTAAATGTCTCCATACTGGCCGATCTAAGAAAGCCACTCTATTGTACGGCAATGATGTAAAAGAATGATCGAGTGGCATGAAGAATAAAAAGCCTTATGCCCATCAACGGGACACTCTTAGAGATAGAGAAAAAAAAAACTTGTAACCTAGAATACAGTCAACGATCAACGAGAAAATTCTCTTATGCTCTCTTTAGACCGCAAAACTTTTCTCTTCCTAATCATAACCACAATAAGTCCAATCACGAAAAATAATTACAAAATTATGTCACGATCCACAAACAATTGGACATCAAAATGGCGTTTGTTTCCAAAATCAAACCGCCCGCAAAAAACTTGCAACAAAGACGCCAATCAGCCTCCCGACTCAGAATGGTATTAATTTTCAATGAGATTATTTACAAATCCTCGAGACGACGTCAAATCTCCTTCCCGAATCTGTCAATATTGTTACAAAAACATAAAAAAGCACAAAGAGTATAAAAAGCTCTGAATGTGGGCTAATTTTTGCTTTCAATGCCCACTCTGTGTGTAAGCATCAGGGCGTAATACAAATTAATTCATACGTCGTTTTTTTTAAAAAGCAAAAAGACCGTTAGTTTTTTTCTTTTTATTTATGGTGCAAAAATTGGGTTACTTAACGGGAGCGCTTCGCCATTGTGTGAAATCTTGAGGGATAACAAAAAGTAGCTCAAAAAACACCTTTTCACATTTTAACGATCGCATGTTGTGATCAGAAAATGGCGCGTCTAAACATTATGAAGAAAGATAACGTGATATAATTGCGAAGTATTAATGATGATGTCATTTCAGTGCTTATCAATAAATAGAGCTAGTTATAAAATAATGAATGAACATTTACGTCTCAGAAAATATTAAATGAGTCCATAGATAAAGCAAACTAGAGCTAAGTATATTTTTTAAGTTTTCCTTGTATGGCGTAGTGATAAGAATGTTTAATATTGGTTTCAATGGTTGTGTAAAATCGTGCTAACTTAGATGTTTAGTTGATTGCGTAAAATACTGGCCGTTACAAAAAAAAACATGTTCTTAACCCATAAAAATAAAAAACATAAATCGCAGCCGTCTTCAAACTAACTGGCATGTTCCACAACCTTCGCCGTTTGAAAAAAAGTAACGAACTATTTGAAAACAGAACAGAACTGCCCCAACCACATCGGACCATTCACATAGAACTGGCTGACACGCTTTTTTCAAACTCGTTGTCTATGCTCGTTGTCTACGGGTCACAGGTCACCGTCGTCTATAGGACTAAAGAAAAACGTTACAACCCTCTTGAAAAAAATACAAGAAAAAAGGGGCTTCGGCTAATATCGTGAATATTGATGAAGAATGAGATCTGGTTTTGGTTTTATTCAGCGCACATGGTCTCACGGTTTCCACGTGTTGAGTCACAAACTTGATTTGGTACTGGTTCCTAAGAGTGTGTGAAAAAAAAAATGTTTTATAAACGAAATAAAAAAATCGAGCATCGAGTTTACACTCGAAAAACAAGCACGCATCGCTCAAAACAAATACATTCTTGCGCGTATGTACATACTGAAATATGTATTTCCTCTTACTCTAGACTAACTATAACTAGATACTCATGACGTTTAGCAGTAAATAAATGCAGTACATAAATTGAATGCGTACAAATACATATTCTTTGAAAAGATTCTACATACACCTCAGATCAAATGTAACAAGACTTACAAAAGATTACAAATACGTTTTATATTGAGATAAAAAGAGATAAATAGCACGTGCGCTGAATCCCGCGCACCCTTTCGATCCCGAGAAGGGTTTAAGATCTAAAGATCTCGATCTATTGATCCGGCACGCGACGGGTTAAGTTTATCCGAGGGATGCTGCGCGTGCAATGGTCGTTTGGGTTTACTGGTTTTTGAAAGGGTTACTTTTGAAGGCAAACGGCGGTTAATTATGTAAATGTATTAAAAACGATGTCAGCCAGTGGAAAGAAAACAATAAAATGAAATCAAAGTTTTTTTTATTACATAAGACAGGCTAACAAGCAATTACGTCACTTTATGGCAAGCAGAAATCATCGCCAATAGATGTCTGTATAATTAATAGCATACATTCAAAAATCAGGCCTTTATTCCCAGATGCGGTAGACTACGCACACAAAACGTTACATAGACAAAACGATAGCTGTTATATGTCTTGTAGCCAATTTATAGGTCAATAAAAGAGGCATATACTGAGAGCAGGCGTACAGTACTTATGTTTTACAGGGCAATCCGTGGAATACAAAGATAACAGGTTTCAGATCCCAATGAGTACTCTCCCCAGCTCAGCACGCGACGGGTTAACTTTTAACTTTGGAACAGGGATGCTGCGTGTGCGCAACTGGTTCTAAATTTGAATAATAAAAAAACTTTTTTATTTTATTTTTTATTTTGCCAGTCCCAATGTTCATTTGTTTGCATTTTTTTTAATATAAACAAACACCAATCGAAATTGTAACGAGATTAGTGGTGATGGTCGAAGCGTACAGAATAAAAGAGATAGAATTATTTGAGATTCCCTGAGATGGTATCCATCGAACATAGCTTCCTTGAAGCAAGATCGACCTTCTGCAACAAAGTCCTATGTTGCACTCTATCTTATAGCAGTAGCACCTTGTCACAGTGAATCGGTTTACGCATTTAAAAACAGACAACAGCTTTTAAACATATAATTAATATGCTGCTCATTAACACACAATACTTGGGTATTGTTTTACAATAATCAAGTTAGTCCAACCGCTGTTCATGCTATTTTAAATTCTATTCAAGCGTTACAAGCTCCAAATTGAGTTGTATTACTGTGACGCGTATCACTATCTAATTACGAATTGCGTTTCCACTTATTTACCAATAACAATTCTAATCCCGTTTGATACCAAAATGTTTTAAGTGTATACCACTGTGATTGAATTTAGAGCTTTAATTTGAAGAAATTGGGTTGAAATTGAGAGAAAAAGGTCTTGAGTTGGGACTATTCGAATCAGCGTTGGCACACACGGCCATTCTGAAAAATGTACCATCGCAAACAGGGATTGTTGAGCCACTTACCTATGTTTGTAACTTGGTCGTGTAATACTAATCCAATAGCTGACATCTAGTCGGTCTCATCGGCCATTGATTACACGTCTAAATCGCGAACAGTGGCAAGTGGCTCAACAATCCCGGTTCGTGACTGTACTCGGAAGGTGTGGGAATTATTATAATGAACTGTTTTTCTTTAAACTACATTAATGTTGATAGCGAGTTTTTATCAACGTTTTTTAATACATTTGCCTACAAGGACTGTAACTGTATTATTTACTGAAAATTACAGGAGAAATGATACCAAAAGCTGGGTGAAGAATGCAACCATCACCACACAATATTAAAAATAAAAGATAAACATTTTTTAATTGCATTTGGTTCAATCCCGATCGAGGCAAGCGAGTTTTCGACAATCTTTTGATGCGATTTTGTTTCTTAAAAAAAACAAGGAAAGTCTCCTTTAACCTGTCGTCTGTGTTTGATAAGGATCCTAACTCGCAAAAACTCGAAAACGTCGTATGATACTGATCCTTATCATACACATACGACGGGTACTTTTAGGATCCTAATCAGACACAGACGACAGGTAAAGTAAAATGAGGAAACTTAAGGATTTAAAATAGTTTCCCTTCAGGGTGCGACTTATTTTTTCACACTGTATTGACACCATGAAGTTATAATACAATCAAAGTCATAATTATTCAGCTAATGGGTGGCGTTCAGTTGATTAAAGTAGCAAACAATTTATTCTTGATCAAGTACGACCAGCATCACACACATTTTTTAAATTTTCTGCGATCTAACATGCTTTGCTTAATTCCAGAACGTTGACAGACTGACGGACTGTATTGCTAAAGCGTATCCATAGTGTTAGGTACATCACATTTCGTAGAGATCTGAAATGGTTTAAACATTTGAATTCCTATTAATTAGTGAATTAGAAAACAAAATTATATTTTATGAGACATTTATTGCATACACGTTTTGCAAATATGACGCAGGTAATATTTTTTTACGGGGAAGGCAAATATGCGTGCGGACCGCATGACAGTAAGTGATCACTACCACTCCTAGAGAATTTATTACGGTAACCTAGCCATTAAAACCTGTGTACCATCGCGAACAGGGATAGTTGAGCCACTTACCTATGTTTGTAACTTGGCCGTGTAATACTAATCCAATAGCTGACATCTAGTCGGGCACATCGGTTATTGATTACACGTCTAAATTGCGAACAGTGGCAAGTGGCTCAACAATCCCGGTTCGTGACTGTACCTACCAAATTTCAAGGCGATCAGACCAACCGTTGAAGAGTTCTTTCTTTCTTTCTTTCTTTCCCTGACTAGACTACCAGAATTTTACTAAGTACCAGACTATTGTACTTTCCGTTTGGTGTAAGATTTAAAATAAAACCTCTCCATTTCTTCCGTGGTCATAAGAGGCGACTAAAGAAATAGGTTATTATTATATATTATTTCAGTGTTGGGAGTGAGTTAGCGCTTCGCTTTTTCCAGGTAGAAGTGATACGCGGACTTTCACCCACCTCTTAAAATCTTAATTTCTATCCTTCTTGTGACGCAGTCACAACCTTTTTTACGGATTTTATACTTTTTCTATATTTTTATTTAAATATTTGAATTTTGTGTATAGAAT
>BHDV01054851.1:26272-38941 GCA_005406045.1 Adoxophyes honmai | reverse complement strand
TCAGCTTTATTATATTAGTATAGATTTGAAGTCGGTTTTTTTTCGTTTAAAATTATTGACTCTAAGTTTGTTAGACGAATAATGCACCTATTTTTATCTCATTGTTCCCATAAATGGTAAAGGTGTTTTGATAAACAAATACAATTCTCAAGTATTTCTTCTTAGACGTAACAAACAAAACTCTTCACAACCCACGCTAAGTACGCTTTCAGCACTAATTATCCTAAGTATTTTAAAGCTGTATCTTAAATAGATCGAAAAACATCTTAAAGCCCTCCTACACGGAGGATTATGAACTGTTCTCTACTTGAGCCCAAATCGTTAATGAGCACTACTTATAATGGAGATCTCTTGTGTTTTACACGTATACATACATCACACATGTATTCACAAACTAGCTGTGCCAGCGACTCCGTCCGCGTGGAATAGTGACTAATTTCTCCCGTTTTTTTCCAAATTTTCCAATGTTTCTTCGATACTATTAGTCGCAGCGTGATGTTATATAGCCTAAAGCCTTCCTCGATAAACGGTCTATCCAACGCAAAAGATTTTTTTTAATTCGAACTAGTAGTTCCTGAGATTAGCGCGTTCAAACAAACAAACAAACTAACTAACTAACAAACAAACAAACTCTTCAGCTTTACAATATTAGTATAGATGGGGTAGGCAGAGCACACGAAACGACTGAAATATCATGAATGTTTCACGTAAAGTGGCCACTTTAGGCCTTTTTTTAGGTGTTTAGTTGGCATAGCATAGGTTGACCTGTAATATAATTTGACCTGTTTCCTTAGTCGCCTCTTGCGACATCCACAGATAAAATGGAGAGGAATTCCAACCCACATAAGTCTTGTGTTATATCTATATCATATCTTAACTTGTTAAAAGTGGCCTCGAAATGTCGCGCAACTTGAGAACGGCCGGTCAGCGGTCTCCATCATTAACCCTTCGCACGTTGGCGACTTCTGCTAGTGACAGTTTAGTTTGGGTGCGCGGTCGCTATTCGGACTGTCGGATTTACCATAAACGTCTGACAAGTTTTGGTTTCGGAATGTATGTATTACATCCAAATAATATTGTCCCTACTCTGTTCAGACGCAATAAAATATGGTAGCATTATAGTGTCCACATTAAATCGAAATCGATTCCAAGAAAAAATTAATGATATCAAATTCTAAATACTCGTCGCTGGTTTCTGGAATTCCTTTGTGGAAGTCATCGTATAAATGTCGTATGTGACTTTAAATAATGACATTCGCCGTTCAAGTTCATTTCATTAACTACACTTGGTTAATTTAATGTTCTTTTATTAGACTACAGCCAGACAAATTATTACGTATTACACGGAGAAAATGGAGAGAGAAGCTGGAATACATTTAAAATTTTCAGTGTCTAACTAAATCATCATCTGAAAATTATTAAATAGACTTCTTAGCTACTAACTAGCTTAGTTCGGTGTAGCATAAGGCCAGCCTTACACTTGTAAGTTTTACTTACGAGAGTAGGGACACAGCTACCTGCTAAAAAGAGAGATGACTATTGCTATCTCATCCTAACTTATAGCTGTGTCCCTACTTACGTAAGTAAAACTTACAAGTGTAAGGCTGGCCTAAGGCTAAGCGCGCACTACGACTTTTTGTCGCGCGACAATTTTGTCGCAGAAATGCAACGTATGGGTTTACATGTCAATGCGCGCACTATGATGAAAAAATCAGTATGGACAGCGCTATTTTAAAATCGTGTCGCGCGACTAAAAGTCGTAGTGCGCGCTTAGCCTAACACAAAGAAAATAATAGTTACGCGGTAATTGCACTGATTCGTAACGGCCTGACTAGTTGAAGTCCAGCGCGAATAGTCTAGTGTAAAAACGACGTTCGTTGACCAACGTAGCTTGTAACTACTCCGGCGTTCGAGTTAAGTGAACGACTTGTGAATTGTCTTGAAATCACACCAAGCAGTTCGCAACACTGATAATGCTTGTAGATTTTAGAGATTCTAGGTCTCCTCTGGGAGAACTCAACACTAACTTAACCGTTAGCATTCTAGTTTCAACAAGCCCTAGATGCCCCCAGCTGAGGCAATTACCATTTCAATTATAGCCGAAATGGCTCATTAATCTTGAACAATGCTCGTCCATCACTTAGGTCTAGGTCACTGTCTAGCCTAGATCAGGACCTAGACGACTAATGGGTTTGATTAGTTGAACGAGTCGTGGAAAAGTTGGATGTTCCCAATATGTTCAATGCTCACTGTCCGCTGACCAGGTCGATTATTATTGGGGCGTATCACAAAATTAATAGTCCTTACTGTATTCGGTGCAAGATGGTGAGCCAAGAAGAATAAGCCATAAATTGCAATAGAAGAGACAAAATTTGGGAATCTTTTACAATAGAACTGTATTACAGTATTGAACATTAAACTACCGTAAGACTCACTCGTGTTGAAAATTTTGAGTTTAGCTCGACATGTTTCGGGTTAATTCGTAGCCCTTCATCTAGGAGCTGCGGCGGCTGCTGCAGCCAAGCGCGCACTGCGCGCCTCCGCTCTCTTCGCGCGAGATGAAGGGCTACGAATTAGCCCGAAACATGTCGAGCTAAACTCGATTTATTAAACGTGAGTTATCCGGAAATTTTCAACATGTATTACAGTATTTTAAAATTAGACATGTATTGTGTGCGTGCGGTTGGTTAGGCTCTACCCTTACAGTCTGTGGTCTGCGTCTCTCACTCATACATTACATACAATCACGCCTATGCTCCCAAATGGGGTGGGCAGAGCAGACGAAACGTGACATAGACGACATGATTATGGCTACTTCACGCTTCGCAGCCTTCTAGCTTAATTTTGAAAGAAAGAAAGACATTTACTGACGGAAATTTGAAATTGTTGGGTGTTATAACAGATAGAAGATGTAGTATAATAGTGACAGGTTGCTAGAGTCTGGCTAACCAAAGCGTGACCTGAGAAAACGCGGCAAATTTAAAAAATATTTATATGGTATTACTAACTATAGTAGCACGACACTGACACAACGTTTGACGTATAGCACCCCATTCACGATAGCTCCGGGATGTGGGCGGGACCCACATCCAAATGGAGCGACGCCGGTAGCACTGGATTTGCCCATTGACTGGCGTCGCTCCGGCTCTTCAGTTCTCAACAGTATTGCCAACGCAATGCTAAAATTATGCCTAAAATATGTTAATTTTCGTAAAATAATGCTAGAAAATATGCAAAAAAAATTAAATGTCAAATTAAATAGAACGTCATTTAATTTCATAATACTTAATGCTTATTTATAAGAGGAGTCAAAGAATGCGATTGGTGTAGGAAGGCACCGAGGGCGTTTTTTGACTTCCTTATACAACAATGCAAACAGTATTTTTTTACGACTAGATATGAAATAAAATATAAAGTTAAACAAAGGCAAGATAAAGAGTGCCTAATAAAAAGGGAAACACGAAAATGACAAAACGTGTCTATGGTAAACTTTGTTTTTATTGTCGTTTCTAATTAAACGTCATTTAAAGTAAGTTCATGGTTAAATATTTACCTAATGATTTTATGCCAAAAAGTATGCTAGATGCAAAACAACAAATAAATATGCCAAATTTTGCGTAACTTGCTAAATTGGCAACACTGACGAACGAACTGACGGCTTGGACGTGGGATCCGGCATTCACGGTGAGTTCGCGCCAAAAATATCGTGCGCGGACGTGAGTTCGAACTCTGGAGCGACGATTCGCCATTGACGATCAAATTGGACCAGGTTAAAGGATCCGACCACATCCCGGAGCTATCGTGAATGGGGTGCATATCTTTGTCAGATTAATAATGTTCCCATATAAAACTTTTTAGAAAAATCCCAGGTCACGCTTTGGTTAGCCAGACTCTAGCCTGTCGCCTAAAGCATACCTAAACCTTCCTTAGTCACTTCTTACGACATCCATGGTGGAAATGGAGAGGTGTTAGTCTATCTCGACACTACCCAGGACTATATGCTTTATACCTAGGCTAGTATATTTATGGCGGCGATGTCATTTTCCGTTGACTTCTATATGTTTAATGCCGCCTGACCGCCGGGAGTTTTGATTAATATGTATGAGAAAATAGTTATTCGATGCCACTACGCTCCGTTGAATATTAAAATTATATATAGGGGAAGATTATTTTGCGTATTCCCCATTTTATTATGTATTGTTGACATTCTGGCGTGAATAAATAACAAATACGACCTCACGCATGTTCCGTCCAGAACGTAACCATCGTCTTACCATTGTCTTTAATTTCTTACTACAGACACAGGTATTCTCAAAATTTTTAATATTGTATTTTCTTACCTTAACACTTTTACAGTCCAGTGCATCATATAAGGGTCACAGCGACGTCGCTCAAGTTTGAGCCATATATGAATCACTAAGAATCGACCATACTAGCTTTTAAAAACCAACAAAATAAAAAATTGTCTCCTTGCTATTTACAATATAACAAAACCAAGGACTTTAAATATACTTTAGGCGACAGGCTGGCAAGTTGTCCCTATTAAACCTTTTCCATTCATGTCAAAATCTAAAATTGCGCTACAAGTGGCTAAGGAACGATAATAGTTATAGGTATCTAAATATGTGACATTTCGTGTGGCATACCCTGTTTGGGAACAGTCGTCATGTTTAAGTAATGTACCATCGAATCAATTGATTCCTGACCCTATATAGAACCTATTCACAGTGAACGTCATAGTGACATTGTATTGCTTGACAAAGGAAATGTTTATGACGTTTATTGTGACAACGTTCTGCGGTGGGTCAGGAATCAGTTGGTTCGATAGTACCTACAAAGTAAAGGCTTACCGTGTTGCCACCAAAACTTCAAGATGTTACTCAAAATTCATTATCATTTCACACACGTCCTATAATCTTATGTATACTAATTAACTGGGCATAGCTGGATGTCTAGGCTGGGTTCACTGAGCAATTATTGCCCAAGCGGTTATAGGGAGCTTCGGCGTCGACGCAGCCTTAGACATGCGTCGTGATACATAGCCGAGTGATACATAACCCTCCCGCTGCGTGGTCAATTGATAACGCGATTGATTTGTATCATTATTATTATAATGTACCGAGTAGAGCCGGATTTAGAATTATAACTCTCCTTTTTTTGGATGTGGCAGGGCACTAATAAATGTTAGTAAGTGCAAAAAAACGAATGTTTACAGGCTTATGCAAGATGACGAAGTAGACAAATGCAATAGAGGGCGCTAGTAGATTTACCAGTGTAAATGAGTTTTTACATAACATAGATTGTGGTAGATAAGTTATTTTTCATTTATTTATGTTTTTGTCGAATACGTTTTTAACGAATACGTTTTTAAAAATGCAACTAGTAGCTACAGATGTAGTGAGAAACTATTTTCCTTCGGGAAAACTCGGATCTTTATCGGAATACGATGACATCCGAACTGTCAATGAATGATCGTATTAAATCAGTGACATTCTCATATCCATTAATATGGAACTTTATTGTTTAGTGTCAAATGTCAAAATGAATAATGTGAGTTTATAATATAGAGATGTTACAACCACTTCCTGTAACTTTGAAAATATCAACTCAGTTTTATTGTCACTAGTAAACCAAGCATTATCTCCACTTTAAAACATTAATTAAAAGGACAACAAAATAAAACTTTGCTAGAATACTCTGAGTTGTTGCTATTTTTGAATATGCTTTTTTCTGATATGATACAGGTTAATATTAAATATAATTTTCTTGGAATTGTTTTTTTTAACCGTTTTCGAGGTTTTAGCATGGCTATACAACGTTTTTATAAGTAATTTGAAAATATTGATACTATAGCGAATATTTGGATTGCGTATTATCCACTCTATATATATATTGGTCTGCTGATGCGACTTACCCCTACGGCTTTAAGATGGGTACTGAAGCTATTTGAGAGAGTACGATAAATACGAACTTTTCCGAAAAATTACGAAGGAAAATAGTTTCTCACTACATCTGTACCTATATTAGTATAGTTAGTCCTACTCAGATTCTACCGTAGGAATCGTAGCATGACATAAAATGAGCAAGTAACTATATTCATATTGTATAAGAAAAACACCAAAAAACAAAAAAACAAGCAAAATGGTAAAGTACAAAGACGGTTTTTATCCCTTGAGGAATCCCTTACAGCCAACATTTGAGAGACAGAGGGGAAACTTAATTATTGAGACGGAAAAAAGAGCTTGCCATTATCTGTGATTTTGTATCAAATACATCGACAAATATTTGCCAATACAGTCGCACGGTAAAGACACAGAAGGTCTACTCTCGAACAAGTTGAGGCGTTAAAATACTGCTGTCTCTTTCTACCGTTACTTACCGTAGACCTTTCGCGAGGTCTCGCCGGCGGAGCGTACCATCGGGAACCGGGATTTTTGGGCCACTTACCTATGTTTGTAACTTGGTCGTGTAATACTAATCCAATAGCTAACATCTAGTCGGCCACATCGGTCATTGATTACACGTCTAAATTGCGAACAGTGGCAAGTGGCTCAACAATCGCGGTTCGTGACTGTACCTAAACTGTGGAGTGGACCTCCCGATAGCTATACGTATAAGGGGCAGCGCAGACGACAGACTTTTTGTCCGATCGATTTTGCGGCGCAAAAAAAGTCTGCGTGGATTGTATGCATTGTTCGCCAGAGTTTGCGCGTCGTGTGCGTTACTGCATATAATTCCATAGGTTCTGTTTTCACAGACTAAAAAGCCCGTCGCGGATAGTCTGCCGTTTATACCAACCACGCACTGACCAAAAGACAGCAAGATAAACATAACGATTTGTTCAGTAAGCGTTCACGGAGGCTTTTTGCCGACCCGCATTGCCGTGAACGAAGGGCTAGGGTCACACTGACAGCAGGAGCTAAACCTATACTCTCACTCTCAAAGGTTCGCTGTAATAGATCTCTTTGGATAGGTCCGCCTTTGTACTTCACTCTTTTATTTGTATATACAGGGTGGCCGCCGGTGGGTGTCTTTTCTTTGTTATTTCATGTGCTTTCCTTTTATGCAATAAAGTGTTTACTTACTTACATACCGTTTACGTTTTGTGACTATTTTCTTAGGTTATAAGTCGACAGGTATAATCAGGACGGCTTGCTAGCCTGTCGGTTAAAATATACCTTAACCTATTTCCTTAGTCGCCTCTTACGACTTACGACGTCCACGGAAGAAACGACTGAATAAAATGTCAAACCTCAGTAGACTTAGCACAGCAAGACGCGCGAAACGACCTGTCACTTTTTGACGTCTCTAGTTAGACAGTGAGTCAGTGACAGGTGTAGTCTATCTCGCGCGCATCTCTACATGCGCCCTGTCGTGCTAGTCAGGCTGGTATTTAAATGAAATCATAGAGGATAAAGCCACCAGAGTCTAGAGCAGTGATTCCCAAAGTGGTCCAAGTGGACCCCCAGGGGTCCACGGGAGATTCCACGGGGGTCCACGCTGGTGCTGGGAAAAATTGGCATACTTAGGAATTTGGTACAAATGTAGCAGCAGGGGGTCCACCGAACCCAGTAAAAGTTTGGAAGGGATCTATGAGTAAAAAAAGTTTGGGAACCTCTGGTCTAGAGTCTAGAGTCTATGACTAGTCACTAGTGACTAGACAGAGACAATGCTAGCAACCCAAACCATTAGTGGCTTGTCACTTATAAATGTCAACCGTCACTGTCACAGAAACTATAAGAGCACAGCGATCGCCGCGATGGTATGGCGGAATCGTCACCGAACAACCAAAATGACATCGTCTCTCTAGTGCTAGTGGGATATTATATTCGCTGAATGAAACATAGAGGCTTGCTCACGCGATATCATCGCTCCCAGAGTGTCGGTAGCCTTAGCAACCAATCTATCGCAACACGGGAGAGGCGGCCGAAAAACGCCCTCGCGCTCGATAAAACGAAAGTATTGTCTATGGACGCGTTTTTCTTTTGGCGCGCCATTTTTCTACGCGTCCTTGTCTTTTGGAACCTTTAAGAAAGGGACACGCGACAAATAAGCGGGAAAACAGTCCCGAAGTGGCATTGGAGCGATTACTTTTAATTGCGCTGAATGAACGGGTTTCAACTTTTTCTTTATTGGACCGCTTTATTATGGACTTTAGTTTTGGTTCTTGGGTCACAGCTTAATTAAGCTACAATTACGCTGCGATGTTCGCCTGCACGCGGCGAACACAAACGTAAAGAACATGGTACAGTGTTCGGCATTCAATTTTGAAGAGATTTTCAGTGGGCAATGTCAAACAACGAACCAATCGCGCTATCGGAGCGCTCTCCCGCTTTAGCACCAAAGAGACCTAAGAACGACCTGTCAATTTTGGCCAAGTTGAATGACAATATATTCGAGCACAGCCGCATTCAGGGAGCGACAGCTGACACGGTGAACCGGCAAGTTCGGCAACGAACGTTCGTTGCCAGTAGTTTAAAATTTGTGAGGCGGCTGCATTAGGTGAACGACTCAATGTAATTGCCCCTTTAGTTTTTAATTCTATCTGTTATTAATTTTTGACCGAATTATCACACTGAGTTTTTCAGAATTTCACAGACGTACACCTGTACGTTACAAAAACATTATGAGACATCCTGCACAAAACAACGTGTTTCACTATACAAAGTTGCTAGCAGATACATTATGATTCGGATATAGATAAAAAAAAATCGAATGATAATATTTTTTTACCAATCATACACACGTAACTGTTCAAATATACACATTCAAAATTCTGAAGATCTCCAAGCGTTTTTGAGAAATACAAGTACAGCCTCATCTCTACCGGGCACACCCTTTAACCTACCTGCCGGGTCCACCGCTATCGCATGGTGATCTCGCACGTAGTGGCTTGTAACACTCTTAACGTCATCTCCTAAAGCATACCTAAACCTATTTCCTTAGTCGCTTCTTACAACATCCACAAAAGAAATTTAGAAGTATCATACTAAATCCGACATCACACGGTCGTTCAAATAATAGTGTTTACTTACTATTGAAATTATGATGATTCCAAGCGGTTCTCAGAAAATGTATGCATCTCATCTCTACCACACCCTATCTTTAACCTACCTGCCGGGTCCACGCGTATCGCATGGATCTCGCACGTGGTGGCTCGTAACACTCGTAACGCCGTGGCGCGTGACGCCGCGTAAACAACATTGATGGCGGCCGCGCATGCGCGCGAGCCCGGCTGACGTGGCACCGGTGAGCGTGTGCATTGAGATGTACAATACAAGATATCCTTAGTCTCCTGTAAACGTTTGCTATACATACATACAATCACGCCTGTGTTCCCAAATGTGTGTAGACAGAGCACATGAAACTTGACATAGACAAAACCATGGTTATGACCATGCATGTATGTATGTTTTTAATAAACGCAGCTCAACCACGTAATCGTTTGTTCTTTGTCCTGAAATACCTACAAGTCAATGTCCGATGAGTCATCGAGAAATTGCAATAACAAATATTAATGATTAATGTGGTGTTAAGTGTCAGTAGTGATTTATTACGTGTTATTATTATTTCATGTCATATGTTCCGTGTGGTGTTGTGTTTAAAATAATACCTCTCCATTTCTTCCGTGGATATCGTAAAAAGCGACTAAATATAGGTTTTGGTACATTTTAGGCGACAGGCTAGCAACCTGTCACTATTTGTACCTGCCACCTTGAAACAAAAAAATATATGCTAGAAGTGGCCACAAAACGTGAAATAGTCACTGTTAGTCTGTGTAGTTAGACTGTAGCGTTGCTTGTTCTGCCTTCCCCATTTGGGAATGTAGGCGTGTTGTATGTATATGTAGTATGGATAGGTATAAACTAACAAGCAAATTTCTGTCCATAAAAACATACGAGGAAAATGTTTTCGACATCTGTTGGACACAAAGCATTGGACATACCCATTTGTGCATTGACTTTACAGTTGCTACACGTGGATCTTTCACAACAGTGCTTACCGTCGCCCTATTCAAAACACAACTCTATTCCATTAAACATAGAGCAATAAAAGACTGCATTTATTGGTTACAAACTTTGTCGAAGCACCAAGTTTATCTCTCACTTTGCGAAGCTCTTTCGCCATTGGGACAAGGTTGTATTTTCCGTGATCCCAGTGTAAAGGGAAAGCATTTGTCAGCGATAGGCAACGCACCGGTAACATGGGAAACGTGACCATGAATGGGACGCTTTAAGATGAGAGAAAAAGATAGGAGATTTCCTTTGAAAGGGATATATGTTTATTATTAGTCGTGACTGTAGAACTCATGACTATTATGTTTTTTTTTTCTAGACCATTTAGTGTTATCTTGTTGAATTCCTGACGTAAAGGGATGATATTATGTTAGACGCCAATATGTGACTAGCGCTATTTTCAATACGAAAATAAAGCTTGAGAAGAATTTACTTTCTCAAATAGTTATGTCAAATTTAAATTAAATTATGCCGTGTGGTGTCGAGCTTAAAAAACACCTCTCCATTTCTTCTGGATCTCGTAAGAGGCGACTAAGGAAATAGGTTGAGGTATATGTCAGGCGATAGGCTAGCAACCTTTCACTTAGTTATTTACTTAAAAATAGGCTAGAAGTGGCCACTAAACGTAAAATAGTCATGGTTTAGTCTACGAAGTAAGACAGTAGCTATTCGTGTGCTCTGCCTACCCCATTTTGGAATACAAGCAAATTGATTTGTGTTATGTTACATCGTATTCCGAAGCATAAACCAACTGCAAAACAATTAAAGGCAACATTTCGACGCCACAATGTCCCTTTGTGCCAATTCGCCGCCACCGGGCCTTATTGCCCCGTGACTTGCGCCTCGAAGCGAGACCGGGTTACTAGTGTTGGTAAAGAGTTGAGTCCTGTGAGTCTTCAGTTCTATGACTCGACTCTCTCGGCTCTAGTCATCTCGTTGAATTATTTAAACGTGTTTGTGACGTGAGTCTTATAGAGACTTGAATTGTTTGTGAAAGAATCGAGTCCTCAAAAAAGAATTAGGGGCTTTTTGTACGACTTACTTGTGATTGTAAAAAAAGGCGTGGTAGCCCAGCGGTTTGACCTGTGGCCTCTCAAGCAGAGGGTCGTGGGTTCAAAACTCGGGGTCGCACCTCTGAATTTTTCGGAATTTATGTGCGATATACAATTTAATATTTATCACGAGCTATTCGGTGAAGGAAAACATCGTGAGGAAACCTACACACAGCGACGAAGTAATTCAACGTTGTGTGTGAAGTTCCCAATCCGCACTGGGCCCGCGTGGGAACTATAGCCCAAGCCCTCTCATACTGAGAGGAGGCCTGTGCCCTGCGGTGGGACGTATATAGGCTGATGATGACTTGTGATTGGATGATAGCTAGACAAAATGGTTTCGTAGTCTTAGAGTGAGGCCACGCAAGTGTTATTTTTGAGTATGTGTGGCGCAACTTTGGCCGTAGAAATTAAATTTCAACAAGCTACCAAAAAACTCGAGTCGTTTACTTACCATCACTGGCTTCAAGTCGAATAATCGAATAAGGTTTGCTGAGTCAGCATCGCTGCCAAACATTACTGCCTTTTCACCAGCCAGTTAGCGGCACCCGATATACATATACATATGAGGGGTGGAAATATTAAAGGTCCTAGCCGATATACGGGCGCGGGAGAGACTAAGGTAAAAGTACCAATGCTCAAAGCCTCAACGCCCAGTAGATGACACCCATCTGTCACCTGTATTACTATGACATAAGGTTGCAAGTGCCAAGTATTGGGTCAGTATCGAGCACTGTCGTTTTTTGACATTTCGCTTTAGGTAGCTTTGGCCGCGCTGCCAGGCTGTAACAGCCAGTTAATCATGATGTCACACTAGGCAGCCACGAGGGGTCTTCTATTTAGACAGTGACACGGTTAGTCGCAACTCGCGAGCGACTCGTCTCGCGCGTTGTCGAGCTGTCCACGAAGTATTCCCGGGAGAGCCGACTTTAGTGACCTTGACTGACGACTTGATTTGTCACCCACATAAAATATCCAATGACAATGCAATTACTCACAACAATCGAAGCCTCCGTATAATAGAGGCCGGAGCCTTCATAGCTCCCAGTGACCGGTCCCTTCCTTTTTAATGGTGTGAAATTCCGAATTTTAAGATGGCCGTTTTCGAGGAAAATAAATCGTACGGGGTAATTTCGGAACGCGCGCCGAGTGCCGACACGTAGGTACCCGGGAATTGTACCTAACGATATATTTGGACATTCTAAAGGACGGGAATTGGATCCGGTGAATTGCCGCGAATGTGCCATGTCATTTCAAACGGCGCCGCCTGCGAATTTCTCAGCGGCCAGCAGCAAAGTAAATATGAAGGTTTTATTTGAAATAAGATTAAAAAAAAACCAGCTGGCCAGTTACTTGATGAATAAATTAAAAAGAAAAACTTCTCGTTTTTAAAGCAATTCCTTTTTTGATCTCGTACTTCAGACAAATCTAGATAATTTCCCTGGCAAAGGGGTCGCTTTGTGCCAATACAAAGACGGTCGGACGCTTAAGGAAAATCGTTCTTAACAGTATTTATCGTAACAAATAAAGAAAAGGGGCAAAGCTGGAAGTAACGTTTAAAGCGTCCTCGGTACATCAAAGGCTTAATACCTCGAGGGGGG
>BHDV01054851.1:0-17816 GCA_005406045.1 Adoxophyes honmai | reverse complement strand
TCATATCGAACTCGTTACGGCGTTGTCTAGCGAGGCATACATTGCCGCCTTACACCGATTCATATCGCGTCGCGGGAAGCCGAAAGGTATCACTTCTGATAATGCTACGGCCTTTGTCGGCACTAGCAACGAGCTTGCTCAATTTCTCTTCCAGGCTGACCTTGAAGGTCAAATAGCTCAAGAAGGCATCGAATTTAAATTTGTACCTGCTTATTCCCCACATTTTAACGGCTTAGCTGAAGCGGCTGTTCGTTCTACTAAATTTCACCTTAAACGGTTACTTCAAACTACTCACTTAACTTACGAGGAGATGGCTACATGCCTCACTCAAATCGAGGCTGTTTTGAATTCACGCCCTCTCACCCCTCTTTCCACCGATCCTTCAGACTTCTCTGCCCTAACTCCTGCTCACTTCTTAATTGGACGTTCGCTTTTGTCGATTCCTCAACCACAGATGAACGACGACGTCAACATCAACCGCCTCGAGAGATTCAAGAGGATCGAGATCTTAAAGCAGCACTTCTGGAGTCGATTCTCTTTAGAATATGTCCACCTGCTGCAGCAAAAACTGAAGTGGCAAACTTCGCATAATGAGCTCAAAATTGGCTCACTGGTCCTTATCAAGGAAAAAGCTCTTCCACCATTACTTTGGTCCCTGGGCCGAGTCATCCAGACGTACCCTGGCAGTGACGGCGTTTCTAGAGTCGCCGAGCTGAAAACGAGGGGAGGCACCATTCGAAGAGCCTTTAATAATATTTGTCCCCTTCCAGAACTTTGAAGTCCTTCTCGCACTTCAACCCGGGGAGCATGTTGAGGACTGTACCATCAACGCCCGACCACCGCGGCGCGGGCGGCGGGCGCTGCCTATTTATTCGCCGGCGCAGACGGACCCCACCACTCGACACGGGACCTCAGCTGCGTAGGACGGCCCTCGAATTAACTTTAAATATCTGTTTGTTCGGGTTAAAGTTGTACCACTCTTGGACGGATTAAATACTAGTCCTATCGAAATACAGTCTGCTTTTATTACTAGTCCATAGGACCCTAACAACTGCGATACGACGATCGATTTACTTGAAAAACAAGTGATGATCGACAGAAGAAAACAAATAGTTTTAAATGTGGAAGGCGCGGGCGCCGTGGCTGGCTCCGCGAGTAAGTAGTAAATTAAATATGAAACATGTTACTTTAAAGTGTCGAACACACGAACGTTTACCCTTAATCCCTTTGTTCACAGTCCCAGCAATAACCTAGTTACCCTAAGCACCTGCGAATAATAATTGGGATGAGTTAATACAGTCCGGTCCGCACCCCGGTCACGTCTAGGATTAATGTGGGGGATGATTTGTGGCGGTAGATAACCGACTGCTTAGGCTGTAATTGTATAACAACCTCTATAGTATACAGTCAATTACTACATTTTCTTCTGTGGATGTCTTAAGAGGTCTTGAAGATGGAGGAGAGAGGATGAGACTGGAAGGTGGTTACAAACTGAAATCAAAATAATGAACGATAATATAAAAAATTATAAAACTAGAAAACGTCAACACTATTCATCTAATTCTTTATAAAGCCGCTCAAAATGATCAAATGAAATAAGACTGCTTATCAAAGATGACATTAAAGGGAAGTTCCAAAATAGTACGTCACTTCTATAAGACCGCGTATCCCAAATCTCGTGGTCGTGAGAAAATGCCTGGTATTCTAATCCCCTTCCCGAGCAATTAACCGCAAGACTTTTGTTCAGTATTTCTAGTATATTCACTTTATCGCCGTCTGTCGTCGTCTTTTAGTATATTATGTCACCGGAAAATAACAAAATCCGTAAGTTTAAAGTTTTTCTAAAAAAAAATAGAAATTTTGTATAAACTTTCGTAAGATTCTCAACGAGAGACAAATTGTGTTATTTTACGCCCATATTTTGCTATGTTGGATTAGGATAGGTTAGGTTAGATTAGACCAAATTTTGCGAAAATGTAGGCGTAAAACATTTTTTGTCACTCGTTTGGAATCTTACGAAAGTTTACGGAATGTGTTATTTTCCGGTGACATATTATATTAATAGAATATCCAGTAAGTAGTATCTTAGGACAAACTTAAGGGGGAGATCGGTGGTCAGGTTGCCTACCTACCACGGAAAATGACCATTTTTGAAATATTCCCAAATTTTGTAATGGGCGGTTTGTTTGACTGATTTTATTTGTAGTTTTGTGTTATTTTATGTTTTATGTGACCTAGAGACTTTATTCTAGGTCATGCATAAGTGTGGGTACTATGTAATAGCCAATAATAATTATTCTTACTTGATATTCATGATTAAGTCAGGCAAGATTTTCCTAATATTGTGGTACAATTAAATACCCGTGTGGTGCCGGGTTAGAATAGCGCCTCCCCCTTTCTTCCCGTGGGTGTCGTAAGAGTCGACTCTGGGAAAGGGTTAGTGTATTGTGGGCGATGGGCTAGCAACCTGTCACTGCAATATCACGTTTAACCATCTGGATGCCCTGAAATTGCTAGATGTGGCACTGAATTCTTGAATTCATGTGCTCTGCCTACCCCTCTTGGGAATACAGGCGTGATGTATGTATGTATGTATGTATTAAATACCCCACGTTACTATCTTATACGTTGAATGAACTCATTGATCAAGATTACCTCGCAGCTACTGTTCGGTATGGACACTACTTACCTCTAGCCAGCATCAAAACATACCTTACTCAGCGTCAATAAGATTCCAATTACCTTGCAACTTAACCCACACTTTTGTAACTATTCCTCACTAACTCGAAGTTTCTTATTCCTTTGTAATAAGACTGAGTTTTGTTTAGAGCTCAGTGTTAGTAAAATTAATCCTTGTACATTTTATGAATGGGACTTCTTATAAGGAAGCGCTATAGAAATTGGGTAGATTATTATCTTGCTGTATTTCGGGATGAAGACCTGTGCTATTCTTATGGAAATGTAGTTGGCATCAAATGAATGTGTTTTATTTAGATAAATAATATGAAACATATTATTTGAATTTGAACTAGCACTGAATTTAGGGTTTACAGTTATTGTCTTAGATGGATATATTAACGTAGTTGAAACAAATTATGTTGTACTGTTTGTTTGTTATTTTGTAACTAGTTGATTCTCCCTTAAGGGCGCTTGTGCACTATCATGAATTTTCCGGTCCGGCCGTCCGGTTTTTTAAGGTCTGTCAATAAATACTATTTAATGGAAGAGCAAGCGAGACGAGACCTCAACTAAAAAGCCGGACCGTAATGTTCATGGTAGTGCACAAGCGCCCTTAGTCTTTATTTTTGTGACTCCAATTTGACCTTTACTGTAAATTTATACATACTCATCATTGCATTTACATAGCCATGATTTTTATTCGACCATCACTCCCACAATTTCCTTGTTATTGTGCAAAAAGCTTCCGTACATACATCAAAAACTCGACACCACGTTTTCCGATATAAAAAAACACAATAAAACACGGGGGAGATAACGTTGAAATATTCAAATCGGAGGCGCGTTGACAAATTGGTGGTGATAAAAGTTTTTACAACTTTTCCTCGCGATGGCGAATAATTCGAATTCAGTCGGCGAACTATCGCCATAAATCGTGGTCTGCGGGGGTGGAGACTGAACAGACCATGCTGAGGGTAGGAAGAGCTCTTGAATAGTCCAGGAAATGGTAGAAATCAAAGAAGGATCATAAAACTACCGTGTAAAACGGATCTGCTGACGTTATTAGGGCAGGAGTACCGTTTGTGGCCACTGTACCGTTTGTGTCCATTTTTTGTTTATATAAACAATAAAACAAAATTTATAATAACAAAACATTAAAATTTCTATTCAATATCAAATGAATTGATGGAAATATATTAAAAATATGATTTTAGTACCTATTGTGATTTTTTGTAAATTAATTAAAATGTCAGCTGGCCAAAAATGGTGCCAATGTGGCCAAAAACGGTCCTGCCCTATATCTAGATTAGCTCGACATGTTTGGGGCCATTTTATGACCCATCATCTGGAGCAGTGCGCGACTGTTCGCTGTAATGGCGCGTAATAATTCTGTCATGCCTCATTACCGCAGTTATAGGCAGAGATTACTTGAGTTTCACTAGCGATTGTCACATATTGTTGCTTCGTGCACACTCATTAAACAGGTAACAAAAAAACTAACTTGTCAAACATTTGTCATCCTGCTTAACATTCAAATTCTTCGACTCATATTAAATCAGAAAAAACCAGGTCATGAATTTTAGAATCATAATTTTAACAATGCTTCAAACTTACCTTAAAATGTTTTTCCGATGTTGGCATCACTGTCACGGGCGTAGGGGTGGGCTCCATCCAACCGGCTCTGATCTGATATACGGCCGATCTACGACGACGTGAGGTCTTAGCGCCTAGTTTATTCAACACGATGATGGATTCGATAACGATTTCGTTTGCGAATCAATGCGAAATTGTATGGAGACGTCGACCGCGGCAGTTGTGCAAACGTTCCGCTGGCGGCACTGTCTCAGTTTCCACACGATTTTGCGATACATAACTCGAAACGAAATCGTTATCGAATCCATCAACGTTTTGAACACACTAGACGTACTGATCTGATTTACCTCCGCTCTTCGACGTGAGGTCTGTGCGGGTAACGTTCGTGTTGGGTGACAGTTGGCGAGTAAAGGGAGGAGTTTTGAAGACTGCGACATGACGTTTACATTTTATGTTATTTGTTACGGCAGTGTTAAATATTAGGTTAGAATAAAATAACTTTACATGGAGTTGGTAGAGCACACAAAACGCTACGACAAATCTTTGGCTACTACAGGCTTCGGGCCCGTTTCTAGCTTATTTTTTTTTGTTTGGAGTTGCCAGGTATATTAGTGATAGGTTGCTGGCCTAAAATATACCTTATCCTATTTCCTTAGTCACCTCTTACGAGCTTCAGGGAATAAATGGAAAGATAGGAGAAATAAACTAAATGACCTTATTTACATTATGTGTTTAAAAGTTGGAAATCAAGCGATATTTTAGTTCAGAAACTGTATAACAAGATGAAGTATTTTCACTTGGACTAGAGACAAAGGAAGCAACACAAAACCAGTAAACTTTTGCAAACAAATCAATAGAGATAACATAAAAAAGTTACTAAAGGCGAATCTTACCCGATACAGAAACCATGAATTATAACTATTCGCACACGACACAAAATCTCTGATATTCAAATCAGCGAAGACAAGTCTCGCACTTTTAGCGCTTCAAACTGCCACGAAAACAACATAAATAACATAAAACTAGCAATAAAACAAGAAACTACCCGAAATAGTCAAAGTTAGCGCTTGAAACAAATGACGCGAGGCGATGGGGCGACACTACATCGTGCGACAGGCAACTAGCAAGCCATTCCTTTTACATTGCGTAGTGCATGCTTTACATTGTGTATGTGTAAGCTACAGTTATTCCAAATAACATGACGAAACTAGATGACATTTGGAATTATTTTGTCTATTTAAAAGTCGTGATTGCAAACAGGACTCTTTCACATGTCTTTTGTTTGAGTCCATTAAAGCTTCGGAAAGACCATGATTGCCAACAAAAATGTACGGGTCGGGTTCGTAAGGACTAGATTGCATAACGACTCTATAAGTAAAACGTCTTAGTTGCATAAGGTCTTGTTAAGCACAACGTCTTTTTTGCAGAATGCCCTAGTGAGTAGAATGTCTTAGTTGTTAGATCGACAACTATAGCATAACGTCCGAAGTTGCAAAACGACTGATATAGTTTACGTCCAAGTTATTAATAAGTCTTGATTGTAAAACGACGCATAAGGAAAACTGTCTGGATAGGATATCGCACCTTCGGTGAAACAAGGGCACAGTTGTTGAAAAATCCAAAAAAATAATTAAGTATACACAAATGTTCCAAAAATTATCCTCAAACTTTGTGTATAAGTACTTAACAAATTTTTGGATTTTTCAACAATTGTGCCCTTGTTTTACCGAAGGTGCGATTATGATCTTAGTAGCAAAACGTCATGGCCAGCTGCTACTCGACTATGGAATTTCTTTATCAAAGAGTTCCTTCACAAACTACGTCTGAGTTTTTCTTGTCATTCAACCATCTAGTCGTTATGCCATTTAGACGTTATTAATATTTGACGATATGCCTACCTAGTCGTTTTGCTCTTGCAACATTTTGATATTAGGGCGTTATTAAAACAAGACGTAATAGAACTAAGTCCATACTTAAACCCGGGCATTCTATTATTAAGACGTTTGTACAATTAGGCATTTAGCTACCAAGACCTTATGCAACTAAGACGTTTTACTTATAGAGTCGTTTTGCAATCTAGTCCTTACGAACCCGACCCAAATGTACCGCAAGAACTTTGATACTAAAAATTATTTTCTAAAACATTATAACATTTATAAACAAAGCGTTTGCGTTTAAAAGCGTCGCATCTCAAGCGCAGATCGTGTTTTTTTTACCTATTTGTATGAATATCACACCATAATTATTTCTAGTTTCTGACACCGTCTCTTTGAACTTTAGACTTCACTCTAAAAATACGCAATGAATAGCAAAAATGCCAGACAATCGCACGAATACGAACCGTGGTACGGCAGTAAGGGATGAATCACGCGACGGGTGACGAAATCTTGTTCTAAGGGTTGTGACGCGCAGTTCCGCGTGCAGCGACAACCCTACACAATTTATAGGAACTGTAACCCTAGTGTTATCACCAGGGGTTTGAAATTGGTTTCATTTCGGATGGCGAGGGTATCTACACATCCGAAAAGGTTGAATAATTGATTGATTCACGTTTTGTGACTTGGATACTCATGGAGAAAAAGTCGTGTGAAAACTTCAATTATGATGAATTCGATCAACAGTCCATGTCTAGGTAAACTTTTAGTCACGCGTGAGATAAGTTACTTACGTCAACCTTTTTTTAAGGTTTTGATTTGGCTGGCATAAGCATAATAGTGACAGGTTGCTAGCATGTCCCCTAAAATATACTTTAACCTATTTCCAGAAATGTTATTCTAAACCCGACACCAGACGAAATAGTTATTATCTCAAAAAATCTGAACATTTTAAATCTCCCGGTAATACATACCCCTTCACAGACACATCAAACTCCCTAAAAAAAAAAAAGGTTGAAAATTCTGAAACCATACGAGAAGGCCACGAATTTTATCACGACGATAACTCCAAAATTATCACCATCATTTCACGCTTTCCGGCGATTTATCAGTCGCAGGAATCCCGCAAAATCCCATAAGTCAGCAATCTCATCTTTTGTCTGATCAGTCAACCAATTATGAGTGATCAGACAAAAGAGGCCCTTACATGCAGACGCGGATAAAGCATAGAACACAACGGCGCAACTCGGAGCGGGATATCCCGGGATATTGCGGGATATACCGGGATATTGCGCGATATTCCTCGCAATGTGTTAATTAAGAGCGCGCATTGTTTGTGTGTAATGGCAGTAATTTTAGGCGGTGTGTTGTTTGAATTCGTTACAGCGTATTTTGCAATGAAAGGAGCTCCACGGCAATTATTATCGGAGATAATTGAGTGCCTTCCGTAGTCTATTTTGGTATTGAATTTATATCCTATTATTAAGGTTTGAGCGTGCTTGGTTTTATTAATTATGATTTTGTACGCGGACTTTGATTGAATTGTGAGAAGTAGGAATGAAAATTCGTTAAGCGTATTCTTGCTGATTTTGAGAAAATGTACATACACACATATAATCACGCCTCTGTTCCCAAATGGGGTAGACAAAGCACACGTAAAATGTGACATAGACAAAACCTAAATCATGACTATTTCACGATTCGTTGCCAATTCTAGCATAATTTTAGGTTTGTAAACAGATGGAAGAGATAATATAGTAGTGATAAATTGGTAGCCTGTCGCCTAAAAGATACCTAAACCTATTTCCTTAGTCGCTTCTTACGATATCCACGGAAGAAATAGAGAAGTGTCATTCTATCCCGACACCACACGTAAACGTTTGTTAATTCAGTAAAACAACCAAACAAATAAAATTATGCTTTTTGACTTGGAAAACATTGCGAAAATCGATGCTTTGAGCTACATTTTCTAGCATTTTGTTCGCGCGTGTAATCACCGCTTTACTGTCCGTTACACCGCCATCTGTCGTCGCGCGCAATGGATGACTTCAAGATTAAGAGCATGGCTTTGAAATGGTAGAATTTATGGATGTCACCTCCATTTTGAAGGAATAAAGAGGAATTACACTAAGTTGTTCGCTGTATGCTATACGCGATGACTGCAAAAGTGTAACAGTAGTTGGCCACATTCGGCGAACGGTAACCCCTCTTAATTACTTATTTTATTTTAATTTGATCATTTGGTTTTAAAGTAGATACACCTCTGAATATTCTGTGAATAGCCTTTTCCGTTATTTATATCGACCCAGAACATCATGAAAATCACGATTGTTGTACGAAAGCCCGTAAATAAATTGTTTTAGTTGGTATTTGTTGTTACATACATAATCACTAAAAATTTCAACAGTCTAGCCACCACGGTTCGTGAGATATTATCAAACCGCGATTAGAAAGGGATTGAGCTCATATGTCATTTTTGAACTAAATGCATGATATGACATTGTCAGTGGTAGAGTATGCAGATAAAGTAAATTGTTATTTTGGTACGATGAATTTCTAAAGCATGGAAAAAATATCAAATTATGTAGCGTTTTTCTATTGATTTCCGTTAGCATTAAGTGATAGTATTTCAGATCAAATAGATTTACTTTCTTAAACCTGTAGCGTTTTTAAAGAATTTTAAACATTTTTTTTATTTATGTATTTTTGAACAGCTACGGCAATTTGATAAAGCGAAATAATGTGGTTAGTGACAGATTGGTCAGATATGATATTACAATTTTTTATAAAAAAAAATGGCAGTATTTACCGAGAATAGAGTTTAAATTTGCAAATCATATTCAGCTATTTATTCTATTATCTATAAGAGTCTGCACTTATGAAGATATCAAATATTGGTTTATAATTATATTTTCATTTATTAGGTACAATTGTGCTAACGGTACTCTCGAATCCCTTTCTAATCGCGGTTCAGTAATACAGCCTTGCGACAGACGAACGAACGGACAGCGAAGTCGCAGTAATAAAATCCCGTTTTCACCCTTTGTGTACGAAACCTTAAAAAATGCAGATACGTCACTATCAAAGGTTAATAGATAATCTCCTATACATCTTTTGACTCACTCATCACGTAAATGAGTTCCGTTAATCATTATTAACCTAGTGCAATTAGAGATGATTACCGTGGTATGTCTAATTGATTGACAAGTGACATCCGATGACTGTAATTGTGACTTTCCGCCCTCGTGTTGTAATGTTAACGAGTACTTACAGTTAAGTTGGCTACAATCGGCTTTTTCTACATCCGAGAGAATTTTATAATGGAGACTGTTGAAAAGCACAAGATAGCTGATTGAACGGAAAGCGATTAAAAGTCGAAGTTAACTTTTTATAGACTTCGTCTTTTTTTTGAGAAAGAGATAAAAAGGTCTTTAAACCATTACCATACAAAAAACGTAAAATAAGAGAATTGAAAAATAGGCCTTCGCTCAGCTTGAGCATTTCACGTTTTGGAACCATTTCTACTTTAGGCTAAGCGCGCACTACGACTTTTTGTCGTGCGACACGATTTAAAAAAAATAGCGCTGTCCATACTGATTTTTTCATCATAGTGCGCGCGATGACATATAAACCCTTACGTTGCATTTCTGCGACAAAAAGTCGTAGTGCGCGCTTAGCCTTAGTTTTAGGGGTAAAAACAGATGGAATTAAGTAAAAATAGATTTGTAACGTTTGTACACAAATTTTATTTTTGGCCAACAGGCTAACAACTTGTCCCTACTGTACGTCTTAAAAAAAAGCCAGATGTGGAAGTGTGTTTCGCGTGTATGTATGTATGACATTTTAAAGCTCAATTACTCTAATAAAGCTACTTTTATATCCTTGATTCTCTTAGACAGCTAACATAAACAATGACAATGAATCAACAAATCATCGAGTTAACAAGCGTCCAGCGTCATTCATTAGCTAATTAAACATTTTATGGGTTAAATGATACAGACGGACACGCACCGAAACTGCTAGATAAGAGCTAATTATAAGATACGGGACTGATTGACCTTTACACCTTTTGGAGGGGCAATAGGACGGGCCTGTAACCAACTCAACTGAAATTAGTTACAAAATTAACAATATTTTCAAATGCAATCTAGATTTCATTTTATGGCTATAGCCATGATTTATAAATCATACACTCAAACTTCGCCCGTGTAGGCTTAGTTCGTGTGGTGTGGGGCTTACAATAACACCTCTCCATTGCTTCCGTGGATGTAGCAATAGGCGAAGTAAGGAAATAGGTTAATAGTTTTGGCGGCAGGCTAGCAACCTGTCACTGTTATACCTGGCAATTTAAATCCTTAAAAAGATATGCTGGAAGTGGCCACGAAACGTGAAATAGTCAAGAAATTGTCTATGCAGTGATTCATGTGCTCTGCATACCCATAAACCCATATAGGTGTGATGTATGGAAGAAATTGAGATGCTTATGAATCGTCGCTAGAAATCAACGTTAAAATAAATCAACGAATTGAAAACTTTTTTTAATCTGCCTGAGAATAGCATCTGAAACACTCCTAAATCTTGCGCACACAACAACATACAAAAAGACACACACACACACACAACATCCATCTCTTTAAATCGAGATTCTAAAACCATAGTAGTTTCCTCTCCAGTCTGTCCCCATCTCAAAGGTCGCTTGTAATCTATCCTTTAAATAGTACTTTGTGGCACCGACAAGCGAGGCTAACTAACTGGCATAAATAACAGTAATCCGGGATTATGGGCAGAGCCGCGTGAAATCGACTAGCTAGCCGAGGGCGCTGACCTGCAGTTTACAAGGAATTACGAGCCTCAGTTGATTAATCGGCGGTTTGGAGTAGAAACAATAAGGGACATATTGAAATAAAATTAATACATACATACAATCACACCTATGTTCGGAAATGGGTTTCGCAGAGCACATGAAAAGCTAAGTCCACACCAGTGCGCTTTCACGTTCACCTTGCGTCTTCCTCTGACGCATGCCCGTGCAACCACCAACAACAGCGCATGCCGCCAGCGCGTTTTCATTGTTGAGGACGGGTCTAGTTTTTGCTCATGCGCTGTGGTTCCACGGGCATGCGTCAGAGGAAGACGCAAGGTGAACGTGAAAGCGCACTGGTGTGGACTTAGCTAAACGTAGATATAAGCGTGATTATGACTGTATCACGCTTCGCTGCGACTTATTAGATAATTTTAGGTTTGAAAACAGATGGAAGGGTTAGTGAAATAGTGACAGGTTGCTAGCCTGTCGGCTAAAGGATACCTAAGCTATTTCCTTAGTCGCCTCTTACGACATCCACGGAAGAAATAGAAAGATGTTATTTTAGACCTGACACCACGCAGGTACACTTTGAATATTGAATTGTTGACTTTGAAACGTAAGTAATGAAATCTGTATAACGTCTTGCATGTTCTGTCTACCACTTGCCTGTCTACCATTTCGCAAAATTAACAGAGCACATTACGAATATCCCTAATTAAACAATAATGTTGTGTTAAACGTTGGAACAATATTACAAATCTTCATTAAAATCCCATTCGTGCAAACCTACCGCAATTCGCACCAATTAGATAAAGCAATGTAAATGGCGGTACACCCGTCAGCGCATGCACACCTTTAATTTATCCTTCTTAAGTAGACAAGCACTCTCTTAATGTAAAATAAGAGTGATTGAAATGTTCATAGCTAGGGTTGCTACCCATATTATTATATTATTGAATAGTATCGTACTACTCCAGTCCATTGTTAATTTTAAACATAGGTAGGTACGTCACGCCTGTATTCCCGAATAGAGTAGGTAGATCACACAAAACATTCAATAGAATCAAAACTATGACTATTTCACGTTTATTAGCGTCATTTAGCCTGTTGTCAGGTGTGAAGATAGATGAAAGGAGTAGGAACGATAGTGACAGGTTGCTAGCCTGTCGACTAAAATATACCTGTAATACCTGTGTTACCAACTGAGGTAGGCAGAGTGCACGAAACGTGACATAGATGATCTACTTCAAGTCCACGCACACTTAAATTATCCTTGAACTGCAATCATTTTGTTAAAATTTTGCTTTCCCTTCTGTATGTACATACCAAGGTATCAACATTTGTTGTCATATTGTGCGTCCGTGTGGTTTCAGATTAGAATAACATGTCTCCATTTATTCCGTAGATGTCGTAGGATGCCACTAAGGAAAATAAATAGGTTTAGGTGTATGGACTTTTTAATCCATTTTTAAACCCAAGCTGATACCAGAAGATGCTACAAAACGCACAATAATTATGGTTACGTCTTGTTTTGCACCTCAACTCCGCAAGGTAGTCGCAGTTACGTCCCTTTGTCTTGGACCCGTGTTATTGTGACAACATCTCCCCCGATCGGGAGGATCATCGTAATCAAGCTTTACGAGCGACGCGTGACTTTCGCGTTTTTATTGGCGTCAAATTAGGAATCCTTGAGGATCATCGTTAGTTTAGAATTATGACAAAAGGGCCTTATAAATGGTGTTTTATTAGCTTCAGTCTTTTGTTTGTGAAGAATTGAAGATAGTACAGTCAGCGTCTGATACATGGTTACACTTTGGTACTTTGTCACTGTGATCGCAGTGAAAATTTCATGCGAGAGTTCAAATATGAGGTTAATTAGAAAAGGTACTAAAGTGTATACATGTATCAGACGCTGACTGTACGTGTTAAAGTACAACTTCTGACGTTTAGCTATCATCATAAATTGCTCGTGTGATGTCGGGATTAAGCACCTCTTCATTTCTTCCATGAATGGCGTAGGAGGCGACTAAGGGAATAGGTTTAGGTATGCTTTGGGCAACAGGCTGGCGATGTCAGTATTGTACCTCTCTCGTCTGTTTATTAAAACTAAAATTATGCTGAAAGTGGCCACGCAACGTGAAATGGGTATGGCTTGTCTCTGTAACGTTTCGTGTGCTCTACCTATCTCTTTTACTTTGGGAATACAGGCGTGGTTGTATTTATGTATAATTTCCGTGGTACATTTTAGACGATAGTCTAGAAACCTGTCGCAATTGTTCCTTTTAAGTAAAAACGCGAAAAATATGCAAAAACTAGTTTTACATGGTTGTACTCTACTCAACAATCTCAACATACCCCATTTGGGAATTCAGCCGTGATGTGATCTAAAGCTCTTCGACCTATCGATTACCCATTAAAATCTTCACTACAAATAGAAATCTATGCAAAACAGAATCCCACATCTATAAAAATCCGTACGTCTCAATTTTTACCACCCATAAAACCTTACCTTATTCATAGTGCATTCGCGGGGTGAGCAACGAGACAAGCGCGAGCGCCCAATCGGTAGTGTTACCAGGTGAGTGCCGAATAAATTCCGGACAATCCCAAACAAGACAATCGCAAAAAGTACGGTTTTTATACTAATACACGCCTGTAATTCCAAATGGGGTAGGCAGAGCTCACGAAACGCTATGTAGACTAAACCATGATTATATCACGTTTCGCGGCTAATCCAGCATATTTTTTTAAGGTTTTAAGCTGGCACGTATAATAGTGAGAGGTTGCTAGCCTGTCGCCTAAAATATATCTTAACCTTTTTCCTTAGTCGGCTCCTAAGACATCGACGGATGAAATGGAGAGGTGTTATTTTAATTAGTACTAGTAACAAAATATAATGCAGTCATAAAATTGTGGTCGCCAAGACTATGCCAGAGCTAACGATAATTCGAGGAGCGCGGACGAGTTTTGCGTTCATAAAATATATCTTTTGTAAGCTCTTGCGACTAGTACTGGACTTCTAAAAACCGAACACCTATCCGGTATGCCCATTTTTTTTACGGGTTGGCCTCGAAAATACCGGACTGTACGCTTAAATACCGCATCTGGCAACCCAAATGCTCGCCGCGTTGTTCGGCGGAATACATTTCAACCACCATTAAACTTTATGACGTCAACTGTCGACCTGCCATAAACTCATTTTGCTTATTTATATGCATTGTATGCAAAGATTCTTTGGTGTCGATTTGGGGTTGATATTTTTTGCGTTTTTTTTGCAAAGGTTTTGAAGATTAGGTATCGTTGCGGCGCGGCGTTACCTTAATGCAAGAAGATGTCATTTTTCATCAACTTCCAAATCACAATATGCCTATTTTAGTCTTTTAATTTCGAACATTTTCAAAGAGGTGAATGTTTTGAGAAGAAAACCAAATTATTTAAAATTTGGAAGACGTCTGTACGGCTGGCGGTATGAGGAGCTAAATTAGAGCCATCATTTAAGAGTTTCTTTGTATATTACACTTTTTTTTTCGAAATCATTATTACAATGAAGATAAAGTTATTTATGCGACTATACACACTAGCTGAAACATTCGTTATATTATGGTATTATGGTAAAGACTGTCTCTAAATTCAGTATTTTTTAAAAGCATTATACATACATAACAGTAAACAGAGGTGACCAATGCTCAATTTTACGTTCTGAAACCATTCAACCATTCAAATGATGAAAAGAGAATGATTATTCATAAAACTATAGATTACTATCCACTATAAAGTTAAAGAAACCATTTTAAACTAGACGCAAACCGCAGACGGCTTTCCCGTGACTTTAATACCCTGAATATGACCACTGCATTTAATTGCTTCTCTCTAAGAAGCCATTTTAGTTAGAAAATCCAAAATGCACCTTAAAAGCGCGGAACAAGTTTTAATTTAGATGAATTATAAAATTTTAATTTTGATTGTGAATTGTGACGTTTTTGCCCCGAGCGAGATAGCAAAGGATTAAATGTTTCTATTACGCTCAGACAAAGATGAAATTAACTGACAATGGCGATGTTTTTTAGAGATTCACCAAGTTTCCTACTTGAATTTGTTTTTAATCGGTTCAGTGGAGTTGTGACGGGGCGCTTAGGGAAACTTTTTGGTCTTTTGTAAGACCAGTTTAAGGAAAAAAAGGTGTTTTTTTCATACTATACTATTTCTGACACCTTGTTTATGTAGCGTTTCGTTTGCTCTGCCTACCCCATTTGGGAATACAGGCGTGATGTATGTAATGTAATGTAATATTATTGGTAGCCATTTCTACATATTCCTGTAATTTCAAATGGTGTAAACAGAGCACGCAAAACGCTAAATAGACTAAAAATCAACATTTTTTTTTAGATTTCAAAGTAGATAACAGAGTCTTGTAGATAAGCCAGCCTAGAGAGAATACCTAAACCTATTTTCCTTAGTCGCCTCCCACGACATCCACGGTAGAAATGGAGAGGTGTTATTCTATCTCAACACCACACGGAACTCTAACTTAAAACCTTGAAATATACTGAATGTGGCTACGAAACGTGGAATGGTAATGGTTTTGACTCTGTAACGTTTCGTGAGTTCTACCTACCCCATTTAGGAATACTGGCATGAAGATGTTACGTTACGTTGTATGAAACTATTGTTAATAATTGTCTTCTTGTATTGTTTCAGGTATGTCCAGATTGAAAGAAAAACTTTACAGCAACGGTAAATACGGCAAAAGCTTTGTTGCGACTAAAGGCCGGTTGCAGAGCACAGCGAAATTAAAGCGTTGACCCGCTGCTATCTCTCTCTGTCGCACACGTGCAGTAATATTGCCCTCACGCTCGCACATTGGAAGTGGACAATATAGCCTGTACGTCGTTCATACGCTCGGGGTCCAAATAAATTACTAGTTTTGCTCTTAGCATTATGGTATTTCTAGCTAATAAGAGTTAAGCGTAGGACTGACGAGACGTAGTCTGCGACGTACATGGTGTGTAATGGACGTGTTCAATTGTCAGTGACGAGGTAACAAGATGTGTGCCGGTCAGATGAAATGTATTAGGCCCCATTCAAGAGTAAACTGACACATACAGCTACTTTTCTGGTCTTTACTTGCCTGTTTTACTTATTTTTCTAAAGAAAAATGCAACTACAGACAGCGCCAAAAAATACTTAATTTGCGAAAATTTCAAATGTCTATTGCGGTATTCGAGATGCCGCCTGGTGACAGACAGACGGACAAACGAAGTAGTAATACAGGGTCCTGTCTTTACCCTATAAAATGGTTCTGAACAAAATCCCTCACCGATTTGTTAAACAGAAAAACTTATACAGAACAGTCGATGGCTTAAAAATTGATTCACATTTTCAAACGACAGTCGCTTTAAAACTACTTTTCAAACGCAATTTGCGAGAATGGATTCCCATCTAGCTCGATCACACGGCGATGTGTTTGCTTTTTAATAAAGAAAGCTCACACGGCACGTATATTTCCACTTTACCTTCAAATCCTGCGCCATTTGATTTTGTTGAATCGAAGCTATTTGAAACTGTCGGAGGTAGAGTGTTAAAATGTTAGAGTCCTGAAGCTATGTTTTATTTTATAAGTACAAAGGTACGGCTTGTGAAAAAAGGTAAATGAACGGATAACGAAGTTATCTAATATGGATTGTTTCTTTAGAGGTACGGAATTCTAAAAATAGTTCTAAGACAGCCACCAAAATTTTGATCTTTGCACAAAACGCTTCATGGACAAATTTTAGGTTGAAACATTGATGAAAGAGGTTTTAATGACTGTTCGCTAGTCTGTCGCGTAAAGCATTAACCTATTACCTTAGACGCTTTTTACGACATCCATGGATGAAATGGAGGGGCTTTATTCTAACTCGGCACTATGGTGAACAATTTTTTTGGTTACAATACGATACACTAAAGTTGCTTTTGACTGTAAATTTTTCCCGTAATTTACGCTTGCATTAATTATTTCATTGCTAGACAAAGCCAATCTCCTTTTGGTTTCGTATTCTACTTTTCGATAACGTAATCGGTATTTTTCAGCCTGCCAGACTATGAACACACTTACAAAAATCTTATTCCTACCGCGATTCAAGAAATAACTCCCATCACGCCCATTCAACTTAACTACCTCCAGGATTCCCATTCAACGCCGATACCTCACCCATCCAAATCATTACTGTCAGTCCACCACCGGAATACCAAATTCTGAAGGGCACCAACCCCCAGGGATTGTGTGGAGGCCTGTGTCAGAGACGTGAGGATTGACTAATCTTTTATGTGCTTGAGAGAAGGGAGCGAACGCCGGCGGCCACACAAACGTTTATGATTTATTTTTATAATGTTGTATTGTGATCCTGTGATTGCGATTGTGTCACTAGGTTTGGCGATGACGTGTAGAGTGGTGAATTTGAGTGATGCAGGGAAACTTTAATGAAAAAATATGTGAGATTTGTGTAGACAGTATCACGCTTGCGACGTTTTGTGCTGAGACTTATATCAGGATACTGATTTCTATAGACCTATAGGGCTATTGTATGTAGAATTACGTTCTCGGAATTGGTATGAGCTTGACGGAAGAAAGCGATCGTGATCCAGAGCGTCTCGGTAAAATGCTTTCGTGTAACAAACCAATACACAACTGTCATTTTGATTTCGCGAAACACTTTTCTGGTAAATTATTCGTTCATTTGGCTACAAACGTGTCTGAGCAGTTACAGCTTGTTTAAATTTAAAAATGAATTTGGTTTCGGCCTGTCAATTTCAAAGGAATTATGATTCCGATTGCTGTTGTAGGATATAATTAACAATTAAAAGAAACTTACCTAAGGGAAGTTCAA
>BHDV01054807.1:0-43261 GCA_005406045.1 Adoxophyes honmai | reverse complement strand
GAAATCAACAAACTATTTGCGGACCGGGGTTGCGAACATTGTATCTCTATAGGTTCTATCCTCTATGATTAGCCCTAACAAAGCGAAGACAATCTCACCTAATGATCATATGGAGCGTAGAAGGCACATGCAATGCGTATACATAGTTGTTAGCTACACTGGTCACGAAGAACAATGCTACAAGGATGGCGTACTGTGACAACGGGATTGAAGATTTCACCTGAAAAATAAAAATATAATTTAAAGAACCGAATGCCCAATTTTTAACCAAGGCAATGAAAGTGAAAAGTAAGGTGTTGATCATCGAAATTAGCCATCTAAGAAAATTCACTCCTGTTCTTTTTACACTAGCTGTACTGCCACGAAAAATAAATTTATTTGTTTTTTAGTACATCAAATTTTGTAGTGGGTACATATGAAAAATGAGCTAGTATTTTTGCTTGCTTGATATGAATTCAATTCGCACTCACACCAAATGATGTGAATGTTTTGCGAAAGCAAAGGTGTGCAGTTCGCATCTTGTCTCGCTCGATTGATGTTGATTTTGTGATGATAACTTTTTATGTTTGATTTCATTAAAAAAATTACATTTGTGGTATTTTTTTTTTAACAAACATTTGTATTCACATTTGAACATAGCATTTACGAATGTGTAAATTTTAACATTTGTGACATTCCTAATACATACATACATCACGCATGTACTCTCAATTGGGGTTGGCAGAGCACACTAAATGCTACGTAGACAAAACCATTACAATTTCATGTTTCCCGGCCACTTCGAACATATTTTTAGGTTTTAAGCCTACAGGTATATTAGTGACAGGTTGCTAGCCTGTTGCCTAAAATGTACCTTAACCTATTTCCTTAGTCGCCTCTTACAACATCTATGGAGGAAGTGGAGTGTAAATGTCCAGGTACCTTTACAGCTAGATCATAGATTATTATTGATCTATTAAGGCTACCAATTTGGAAATTGAATCAGGAAGATTAAATATCAATGGCTAGTCAGTTTAGAAAAAAAAGTTTTTTAAGACAACTAATAAAGAAATGCGAAAAAACTATTTCATCACTTAAATGGTAGTAAAAAAGTCATTAATTACTAATTTGTACACGTGGAATTAATACGATTCGTCGAAGTGAAGCCATATTTTGTGTCATTGTTCTAACTACTTACCGTGCCGAACTTCGTGGTAAAAACGAAACCCTGTAAGGATATGAAGAAAAATTGGAGGAATGTTATTAAATTTGCACTCTCTGGCGCCCTCGTCATCAGTATTTCCATCAAAAATGCGCTCGAACAACATCCTAAAAAAACTTTGCACACAGTCCCGCTATAATACATTTTAATTTAAACTAGAAGATCAATGAAGCAAGTTTTACACCTATTTATACATGATTTAGACACGTGCGCTCAGTTGTACGAGCGATTTGTACTGATTAGAAACGTAAACATTTGTTATCTGCGATTACAAAGTTTTGTGAACATTGTTTAACAGCCAACTTTATTCGCGCACGTCAGCTGTGGAAATCGTGGAAATTGACCACAGACTGCTGACGTCGTGTCAAACAGCCAGCTGTCAAAATTGTTTCGTTCGGAAATCGTACTACACTTAAAGAATCCAACATCAACATATACATGGTGCTCGTGAGCATTGCGAGAGATTTCAACCACGAATTCCAATTTCAAACACGATTTTTTTTACTATTATTAAGGCACGTTTATACGACATTAGCAATTATTATGTATGAAAATTATAAAAAAAAAATCGTGTTTCGACCTAAGTTTATGTAACATTTATTACTTCTTATAGCCTCTGGAATTCGTGGTTGAAATCTCTCGCAATGCTCACGAGCACCATGTATCATAATATCATTAATGATTATTTTGCAAAAATCCTTAACGCGCTTGATATATTCCCGTAAATAATGTGCTGTAAAAAATCACAAAATTTTACTGAAATTTTTCAGGCAAGAGCAATTCAGTTCCTAACTATATTACGGTTGTGTTCACAGATATTTCTCTGTACTGTCGATGTCGATAGCAAGGTCTTTCTTTCATCAGCAATCGCACTAATCGCCTTCACTGACTTCAGTTGAATATTAGTTTTATATCCGACAAAAAAAAAAACGCGAGAGAAATAAACGACCTACTTTTAATTACTTGCGTTACTGTACTACTGGTTGTGTCTCCTTTAGTGTATGCAGTTTCATTTCATGTACAAGTTTTATTTAGCTACCAATGTGCCGCTTCTCATTAATTACCTACCTGATAAAAATATAGTTACAGTGGATATCGTAGTACTCAATAGTGTCAGGCGTAAAGACATAAAGCAAATGGTCGTGCAAAAACTATCGGACTTTGAACCGGACGTGTGAATATCGTTAATTCGAAGAAGCGTCGAGTATTTGTTTTACCTGTAAGCAAGTATAGACTTTTAAAAGGAAATGTTTGGTTCCAAACTTGATTTAACCTTTGCATAGACAATGGTCATCATCATCATCATCATCATAGTACGCATATATGTATTGGGTAATCCCCTTACAATTTCAATAAGGGATTTAAACGTCAAATATAGACAATAATCATTGTGATTTTTAGTTACTAACTTACTACTACTAGGTGTAACTACATCTACATTTAAGATTTACCCCCTTTATAATAATACAGCTTAGATAAATACGATCGATGGCTGGGCACAGCCCATCTCACAGTATAAGTACGCCTTGGGAACTTACTTAATATGTACACGACATTGAATTATTTCATCGCTATCTGCATGTTTCTTCTGGATGTTTTCCTTCACTGAATAGGCTCATAAATTACAAATTAGACTTCAGATATTAATCTGCACATCCAGGCGCTTGGGATTTGACCCACGGTCTTCTGCTTGAGAGGCCACTGGCCAAAACAAACCACTTGGCTACCACCATGGTTTACTCGGCTTATCGGCGGCTACCACCACGGCTTTTTATAGCCTGTGTCACAGGCGCGGGGCGGTCACGGTCACGTCACGGTCAGGCCACGTCACGCCAACGACACAGCTAGCCTATACTTTAGACCGATAGGTACTTAAAAGATGGTAAACAATCTTGACATGTCTTTTTATTGAAATACACAGTCTAAAAATGAAAATCGTACACTATACAATTCAATTATGAAAGTAAATGATTTTTTCATACCTAAATTGTAAAATGTAAAGATTTTGATTTATAGAGTGTATGTTTAAATAAAAAAACACGTCAAGATTGTTTACCATCTTTTAAGTACCTATCGGTCTATAGTATAGCTGTGGGAACGCGCTGAGCGCATTGTCTGTCTGTCCATCCGTATGCAAAAATGAAACTTAGTAAAAAGATTCTGTAACACGATTTAAGATTTTCACACAAAAAAAAACAACAAATTTTTGGGGTTCCCCTTACTTAGAACTTCAATTCAATTTTTGTTTTGTCATCAAACCCATTGCATTACGAGTGAGGTATCTATGGATAATAAGTATGTCATTAAAGTATTGGTATAATTTTTAAAACTGAATAGGTGCTAAGTAATTAATGGGTAGTAAACATTTTATTTGATGTTCAAGTAGTTAAGAAAAGGAAGGAAAAAATCTAAAATGTTCTGTTGGTGCCCAAGTACACAATCAACAATCGAAATTAGAACACTAACGTACATCAGATCAATAAATATTAGGTAAGATTTCTTTGGTAAACTATTTGAACACCCGATAAAATGTGGGTAGTAAAAAAAACCTTATTAACCTGTCAAATTTGACATCAAGTCTGTTTACATTTAGTTAGTACTTAAACCGCCAGAGTATAGTCTATGGTACGGAAAGTGGAACCCTTCCTGCCGAGTCCAACTCGCACTTGGCCGGTTTTTTGTTTTGATGGCCCTCGTAGAATAAACCGCTGGGTTAGCACTGCGTGGCGCGAGAGGATATAGACCTGTCATTGTGTAACTAGAGATTTAAGAAGTTGTCGATCGCGCGTATTGCCATGCTAAAACCAGTGGATTCAATAAAAAAAAATCACAGTAGGTTTTGCACTGCAACACGCTTTTGTCGCCTCGGGATAGTCTACCCGCCAGTTTCTGTCTCTAGTTAGACAAGGTCTGAGCGTCTAGTGTGTTCAAATCGATGGTGCAGTCGTTAACGAATTCGTTTGCGAGTTATCGCGGAATTGTATAGAGACGTGTCGACCGTGGCAGTTGTGCAAACGTTCCGCTGGCGGCGCTGTCTCGGTTTCCATACAATTTTGCGACAATTTGCAAACGAATTCGTTAACGATTGCACCATTCATTTGACACACTAGACGCTCAGTTACCTAAGATAGTCTATCTCGCGCGTATCTCTACTCGCGCCCTGTCGTGCTAAGGGGACTGATTCTCATCAAAAGTCACAATATGTCGTAGTACAAAGTGAATCAGCTGCACGTGCAGTTTCAACACCTTAAAACACGTAGTGATCATGATCATGTTGTTCATTGCATTGGGTAACTGAACAAAACAACTGTTTGCCAACTCAGCACCTTCGTGGGTGGCCAGGGAATACTACTGCCATGATTATACAGTGACTATGCCGTATGGAGAATTACACAGCGCCTCTTGTGTTCACTTGAGGAAGTAAAATCCTCTATACTCTATCCCAGAGGTTCCGAAACTTTTGTTTTCATAGACCCCTTACAGAATTTTGGTGGACCCCCTGCTTTCTACCAAATTCCTGATTTCACTTATTTTTAGATACAAACACCAGCGTGGACCCCAATTATATCATCCATGGACCCCTGGGGGTCCTCCTGGACAATTTTCGGGATCACAGCTCTATATAATCGTGTAGAAACACTAGATGGCGCGCATTCAACTTGGTTTTTGGACGGTAAATAAAACGCGTTTAAGTCAGCGTGATTGACTGACTATCGGACGCAGCTCACGTTTAATATCTACGGCTTATCTACTACATATGCTATAATATATGTATAAGTTAGGTAAGCTTTATGTGATGGTGGACACGCCCTATGGACACGCCACGAAAGTTTAAAATAAGAAGGAAAACTTTTATCCCAATACGATAGCGAAATGCGAATTCGATAGGAGTAGAGGCTAACAGCTACATACCAAATGTAACTTTAAGTAGATACCTACTTACTTATATTAAAACTTAACAGCGATTGCCTTTGGGTCACGCCATTTCCTTGACATCGTTACTATTAAGCAAACTGAGTCAATTCCACATCGTATAGTATTAACATCGCCCTTTTTTCGTTCATCTTTTTTACCTTGAACACAATGCCCAATACACCTACCAACTTTTTTAAAAACTTTACGGTATTTGCTTGAGCAATTTGTTAATTTGAGGAGCTGCTTGTTTCCCATACAGTTTTAGATATGTTTTTCTGCAGCTGAAAGAGAAAATATTTTATTGCTGTCTACGTAGAATTAGTAAGGTTAGGTTAGATAAGGCTTCTGGTATAGTTTTTTTAAATAGTATTTTCTTTGTTATGTAACTAGTCTTGCCATAAATTTTGTTACTGGCAGTTAACAGTGATTTACAGAAAAAAAATCGTCTGAACTCTAAATGTCGTGTTTCCATGTTGTTATTGGGATATTTGTGCCGCTATCTATGTGCTCTTTATCATAAAAATAAATGAATTGATAATGGACTGGGGTGTCAAAGAAAATCGAATTGCTGTGATTGCTCTGCATAAGCTAGGAATGGAGCCAGCTCACATTTTTGACACATTGAAAAAGTTACAAATCAGTCGAATGTTTATTTATCGTACCATCCTAAAGTACATCAAGGCCTCCTCTATCGGCGATAATAAAAGATCTGGCCCACCACGTTCGGTTAGGATACGGCAAGATGTTAATGCTGTAGGGGCAAGAATTCGCCGAAACCCCATAAAAAAGCAGAAAATGCTCTCCAGAGAAATGAACACACTGCTTAGTACACTCTCACGCATACCAAAAGATGATGTAGGTTTTGGAGCTTACCGGAGATACACAGGACAAAGTCTGAATCGATCATTGAAGTCAAAGAGAGTTGAAAGATCAAAGCACTTGTTATCTCAGTTACGCTCATGAAAATAACAAAAAAAAATTTTTTACGGATGCAATTTTTTTTACTATAAAGCAGCATTAAAACAAATATAACTATAAAGTGTACGCGTGCAACTCTCAAGAACCCAAAAAGATCGTGAGGAGGGTTCAGTGAGGCCATCACATAGCTTACTTCATGGTTTGGTGGGGTGTGTCTTACCAAGGTGACTCTTTAAGGCATTTTTGCGAAAAAGGTGTAAAATTTTTAGCAAAAGTGTACCAGGATATGAATGGATACCGGTTTCAGAAACGGTAGTTAAACCACTTAATATAATATTGCTCAAAAATGTATACCGCACTTTTTAGCAGATTCGACCTCAGGTCATAAAACTTGCACCACCCGGATTTGGCAGGAAAGGACTGTTTCTGACTTCATCAGGTCAGAGGATTGGCACTCTTCTAGTCCAGACTTGAATCCTAGGGACTATAAAATGTGGGTGGTGTTAGAGGACATGGCCTGCTCAAAACACCACAACAACATCAATTCTCTGAAACAATTTTTGAGGGTAGCAGTCGCAAATTTCCAAATGGATACTGTGCGTAAATCAATAGAAGAGTGCCCAGATAGTTCGAAGCGTGTATTTAAGCCAAAAATGGTAATTTCGAATAGCAAATATGTTGTTTAAAAACAGCATTAGCTAACCTACAAATAAACATAATATTATAATTATTGTACATAAATTGTATTACCTTAAAAATATGTCTATTTTCATTTGTAACAGAACTTATGGCTAGACTAGGTATTTAGATTACAACTAACGATATTTACGCCGGTTATTAGATTAGATATATTATGACAAACAATAGAGACCTGCTAATTTGAATTAATACTTGCTAAAGGCACGTGCACCGAGCACGACACCTATGCATATTAACAGTTCTACTTTCCAAATTACGACAAGATTTATCGACTTGATCGTAATACGGAATTAGTAGGGTGTGTGACCGGCGCCAGAGAGAGTGCTTAACCCCGCCAAATGAAATAGAACCGTGAAGCAAAGACGAATCTAGTAACTCCAGGTTCGCAGTAAACTGGCTAATTGTAAGTTGTTGAACAAAGGTGCTGCCGCGTCGCAACAGCCAATAACTTTAGTTTAGTCTGTGGCAAGAAGCCCGCCCGGCCCGCCATTGCTGTTCTGTCACTTCAGTCCGCTTTGCCGCGCTGACGCGTTAGTACGTATCACCGCTTCGCGCCAAAATGCTTGTAATTTCGCACGAACTAAACGCTGTCCAGTGACTTTTCATTACAACTGTTTTTAGTGAAACAGGATTAATAAATAGTGATCTGTGGATTCCAGTGATAGTGTTTGAGTTTTAGCAACGAATGCACGATGCGAAAGTTTTTTATTAAATTCGTTTGTGTGCATGACATCTTGCAGGGAAAATGTTGAAGGGATATTTTGTTTTGGTGTTGATTATTCAATATTTGCCAGCTGGTAAGTTTTTCAAAAATACTTAGCAACATTATGCCAATGTGAAGCGAGATGTATAATTGGCTCATCGACCTCAATTTAATTACCATGGTCTAATTTAACGAGTTTTTGTAAGCGTTAACTAACATTTGTTTTTTTTTAATTTTATTTAAAAAAAAAACGTTATTAACGCTCACAAGAATTATTTATTCGTAAAGTAAAATACCTACCCTCTTACTAAATTAAAATATTTAGTTTCTACTGGTAAGTATAATCATATTTTATTATCATTTATTGTCCTAGTTTGGAAGCTTAATATCTCAATTTTATTTATTTTGCTTAGCAGCTGGATTTAATAGCGGTACTGTGGTTTCTTACTAAGATAATTGCATATCAAACTACCCACTTAGGTAGTTAGGATTTTTTTCATACAGACTAGTAAATTACGAAATCTGTGAAAATATATGGGCGAGTTGAGTATCGGAGTGTTAAAAACGAAACGGTTTTGTAACTGTTATGACTGATATGTTCTTTCCTTACGTACAAATTCTTCCGAACCGGTGTACCCGTACCTATCTTTCTTGTCTTGCAACATAGAGGTACATAATTATAGCTTTTGGTCGATAAATTTATATTTTTTTTTCAAAGGTCATCTATAGGTATTCATTGGTGGCTGATTTGACTGTATTTTTCAAATTTAATCTTGAAAAGTCGCCCTTACCCCCCTTTTTCACGTGAAAAAAATATTTACACGCGAGTAAAGCGAGTATAGACTCCCGACAAAAGACTACTGGCGTCATCCGTACCTACATCTGCCTATCTAGGTACGCTATGATGTAATGTACCTAGGTGCATAAAGCCTGGGTACCCGCTTTACTTGTTTTAAAAATATTCATTCGGAATTGTTTCAGTGTTACCAATTTTCATTTCTAATTTTGAACTAAAACTAAAATAACGAGAATCTATGTACACTTAGTCATTCAAAAATAGTGTTGCCATTCTCAAATCCAAATTACCTATCCATTTTCATACGTCAAAATCATCTTATCAAACATTTGAGCCGTGGCAAATCATTATTATGCTTTTTATTCGTTTTCAAGTCATAGGAAGTATTAAAAGAGTATAAATCATTTATTTAATCTCGGTGTTACATAGTCAATGATTTACGCCCAATGCAACTTCCACTTAGGTATATTTATTTCACCGTGACTTACTTTAAAGGCCGTAAAACTAACAAGTATGTGTGTATTAAAGGAGTTAAGGAAATATAGCCGTAACATATTAGCCTTATGTCAGCTGTGGTTACGAGTAAGTCTTATTGATGGAAGGTACAATACAAAACAATACTTTTTTTGAATACTGAAAATCAATACAAGTACCTACCTGCCTACTTATGTTCGACTGAAAGCATGAAATGCTATAAATTCAGTCGTTATTTTGCGGGTGTCCGTTATGTACAAAAGCATCCAAAATTAATTACCTACCACATTATTTATACATTAATTACAATTGCTGCTTATGGATAATTGATGTCAATTTATTTACGTTTTCATGTAACGTGACAAAATTGTAATACTAATTATTTACGCAAAAAGACGAGAATTTTCTAGAATGAAATCTTGGAAAGACCATAATTGCCAAGAAGGGTGTGCTGTAAGAAATCTGCAAGATATACACTTTTTTATACAACTATTAAAATAATGTAAATTACCTACTTAAGTGGTGTCAGGTCAGAATAACATCTCTCCATTTCTTCCATGGATGTAAGAGGCGACTAAGGAAATAGGTCTAGTTATGCTTTAGAAGTTTAGACTACAGGCTAGCAACCTGTCACTATTATACCCCCTGTAGGCTTAGCACGGCATCACGCTCTAGTCGCGTCGCGCGCGGGATAGTCTACCCGTCGCTTTCTGACGTCTCTAGTTAGACAGTGACAGGTATAGTCTATGTCGCGCGTTTCTCTACTCCCGCCTTGTTGTTCTAAGGGTACCGGTTGCGAGGCGTGACAAAGTCATGGTTTGGTCTACGTCAGGATTCGCCAGGGCTAGCCCATTTAGGATCTAAAGTATATAGTGACAAAAAGTTAAAGCAAGAGTCACCGAAAGACCAAAGAAACGCGTTAAACGAAGGCTTTTTTTTTCTTGAGTGTTGTCACAATCATCGATGTGACATCAGTCGGCCATTCCGACTTATCCGAATTGTAGCTCACATCCCTCAGTGTCACGTTGTCATGCCATAACACGTTAATTGATCTGTTTGCTCGCGAGTGTTGATATGGAGTTAATTTCCATCTGTTATGGAACGTTCGTGAATTTGTTGTCTCAGTTATCGGCTTTGCGAGGGGGTCATGTCATGACATGCTATGAACACACTCATATACATACTATACATACTTATAAACAAGCCTAAGTGCCCAAGTTTTAGTTTAAAAACTGATGAAAAAGGTATAATAGTGACAGGTTGTTAGTCAGTCGCCTAAAGCGTATCTACCTAGCCATATGTCCTCAGTTGTGAATAATTATTGTTAAATAAATATTGTTTCTAATGGCATCCGCGGAAGAAATGGAAAGGTGCTGTGTGTGACACTTCACAGAAACATACTTGTCTACGTGCATTTCTTGTAAATTATATAAAACGGTTTTGTTACGAGTACGTTAGTAAGGACAAAACTATTGTTTTTCAAATTTGATTTTATCACAAAATTTTAGGGTAGTTGGCATTTTTCATATTCTAACTGCACTCGCAATACCAACTCATTTCATTTTGCAGTGTAGAGTTACGTGTGATAGAAACTTGTGTTGGTCATTACCAAAGCTCATTACCATACATCGGTTTCGCGGGGGCAAATCTGTACTGACGTTTAGTAGTGCGAGGACACATTAAACGAATTTTATTAGTTGATATCGATAAAAATGACGTTACAACCATTGTATAATTTCAAGAATTTGTATAAGATGAAAACTACATACACAAAAATATACTTTTTGAGGAATTCACTTCTTTAATATTTAATAAAAATTTCATAATATAAAATCAAGAGGTTTGCACATAGTAAACGTATTCAATTATGATAATACGTGCATACATACATACCTACAGTCACGCCTGTTCCCAAATGGGGTAGGCAGAGCACACGAAACGTGACATAGACAAAACCATTATTATGGCTATATCACGCTTCGCAGCCACTTCTAGCATAGTTTAAGGTTTGCAAAGATAGAAGAGGTAGAATAGTGACAGGTTGCTAGCCTGTCGCCTAAAGCATAATCTACCTAAACTTATTTCCTTAGTCGCCTCTTACGACATCCACAGAAGAAATGGAGAGATGTTATTCTATCCCGATACCATAGGGCAAAAGTAATGATAATAATGGTTAAAAAAATATTTTTATCAATGTCGATAAACTTAGTCGATTTTTTGTTAAGCACTAGCTTTGGTACATTTTTGCCCCCGCGAAACCGATGTATGCTCATTACTCATTTCTAATGGGCTGCTGCTTCTCAACTTTTAAAGTAGATACAAATACATAATAAGTTCAAAAGTCGAATCGAAAACTTCCAAACTCTTTTTAATAATTCAGGATCACAACTACCGTTAGAACTAACTTCATCGTCCTTGAAATATCTATACACATTTGGAGAATATTTTCCCGAATAAAGACATTGAAAAGCGGTCATGCAGACTTATGTGGACGATCTTCTACTTCTATGGTGCTGTAAAATTAGCAGATTTTAAATAATCGATGCAGCGACCTAGCTTCAAATAAATTTTGTCAAGCGTGACCCACTCAACAAAATCTTATACAGCAATTTCTTGCCTTTATTAGGCTTCCTTGTGACCCGGTTTCACCGCCGCGTGCCACTTCAGAGAACGGTAAAGATGTGTCATTCGATTTGGCCTTATAAACAGATGCACTCGTTGCGGTTTAGGGGACGCTGTTTCATAACAGGTAATTAGAGAAAGAACTCATTATTCAGTTTGAGGAAACAAGACTTGGCATAATTTAAAAGGACAACGAATTACTTCAAACAATTGGAAGGATATTGGTTAGCTCATTTCTTGAAGACTACATTCAACCATTTTCAAAGTTGGAATCTATAGGCGGAGATTGTATAAGCATTAGAATTCGAACAAAGACAAACAACTGACAATAGTTCGTTCCACGAACAATTACAATTTCAACAGTAGATCCCTTTCCATCTGCTGTCGGTTTCCTATTTCTACATAATCTAGTGTAGTTGTAAATATGGTTTCGAATGGGTGAGAATTTATATTAAGTACTTTAAAACACTTTTAACAAAGTAAAAAAACTTCATAGTCAAATATATACCGAAAAATCTAATTAAAAATTAAAATAAAAAACATGCCTGAGACCGCTACCTCGGGGATAGGTGCCCAAAAGGCTGGCGGAGTTCCTCTCTGAATGGCGATGCCAATTCGTTGTCCAAGCAACTATTTTATTAACACAAATTTCAAATTAACTAACATCACTTGCCATTTTACCCCCATTTACTGTTATTAGTATAAACTCTTCATTTCTTTTTTGTTCGTCGAATTTCTCGAAACTTGCATGCGTCAAAACATCGTGAGTCAAACTGTTTTCCTCAATTATTATTGAAGTCTGCAACGCGTCCCGACCATCGAATGATTCTTAGAAGTAATTTTTATACCGTAGTGTGAAAAATGGATGCACCAACAAACAACAAGCAATCGCAATATACCACGAACAATATTTATATTCAATCATGAAGGAATAAAAGAAGTTTTACTAAACAAATTTAAACGGGGAGTGTGGATGGGTGAATGGGAGGGGAAAATCTAGACCTAGACGGACGTACAGTGACCAAATCGCGGACGTTTTGGAAACAGGTCATGTCAAGAGTATCCGATACCGACGAGCATGTATGAAGAGATTAATGAATGCGGATGAAGCAACAGAGGTATGCCAGGATCGTAAAAGTGGAACAAAGTAGTCTCTGCCTACCCTTGTGGAAAGTGGTGTGACGGCATGATGTAATCCTTAATCTTTACTAGGAACACATCGTCTAAAACTGTCGTCATCATTCCTGTAATGCTGTACATTGCCGTTTTCAAACTGATGATAAGCTAGAATCGAACCAAAGAGTTAACAGTGATGATGTTGGCACCTCGGATATAGCATGACGAAATAGACAAACACTCGTAGATGTACGTGTAAACAATACGATTAAAAGCTAGATGAATTAACATTGCGTAAGTTTATTAAAGAGACGTGGAATCTAATACGTCGGAGAAGACACTTCTTATAGATAAAACCATGCATTTACTTAAGTTATCTGTGTATATTCAAAACACTGCTTTTTTCACGCGATTAAAGGCTTGCTGTTGTTCTTGGTGATTATAAGTATTTTTATGACATATAATAGGTTATTACCTTACTTGCCTTATGATTGATTGCGTGTGAACATCACTGTAATTGCATAGAAGAGAAACAAAAGCAGTTTCTAGTGTGTCGAGGATTTGATTTGTTACATCTCTACATTTCTTCTACGGATTTTGTCAGGGACAGGAACTCAAATCTGAAACAAAAGTAGGTTCTATTTTCGAAAACAGTCGAGTTAATCTCGATACAAGGATGTGAACGTGTTCTGTTTTAGTTCACTACCTATGAAACAGTTCTTGTTTTCTGCGCCCTTTACAAGCGTGTTGTTCTTCTCAGTTAAAGCATTAACCCTTCTTTGGACCTTCCATTAGTAAACCTCAATTCCACCATAATCGAGACTTGGTTTGTAGTGGGTTGCACTTGGGTTGACCGCCCAAGGATTTCGTGACCACTGGTGCAGACAAAGCACCACTTACTGTCTACGGTTGTGGTCATACGATTAATAAAAACAACCAAGTGCGAGTTGGATTCGTACATGAAGCGTACCGTTTACGATTTATGACGTATTAAAAAAACTACTTACTAGGTTTCGTTGAAAGCAATTTACGGCGGTAGTTTGAATAGTAATGCACATCTAGTCTTACTTATTTTTGACGTTAGAGTGAGGACACATATTTTACAACTTAGGAAGTGTCTCTCGCGCAAACTATTCTATTTAGAAAAAAAAATGATATTAGAAACCACATTATCATTTTTAAATACCTATCAATATACCTACTCCACGCGTCTGGGGAGCCCCTCTTTTCTGTATTTGTTTGAAAATCTTAATGCGGCTCATAGAATACATCTACTTACCAAGTTTCAACAGTATATGTAGTTCAAATAGTTTCAGACAAAAGACATTTGGCGACGGAACCCTAAGAAGACTTTAGCTGTCTTACGAATATAGCTAATCGCTAACCTAGAAATTGTGAAGCACCCACCCATAATCGGGTTTACGACAACATATAGGTATATATCGAGAGAATTAGACATTTGGCAGCTACTGTTGATAATCGCTTGGCCGCATTCGCACCGAAGTAAACAGTGTGCCAAATAACCAAGTAATTTAAACAGTTGACGCACTTTTTCCACATTATACGTACATGTTGTGACTTGTTAGACGATGGCTGATGATACATGGTTCTTAGATGATCAATGACTTCAGGTAAGGGGAGTTTTACAGTTGCATAAGGCTAGTTGCCTCTCAGTCAAATGTGCTATATTTCAGGTTAGCCACTTCTAACACATTTTTAAGTTCTAAGTTAAGAGGTAAAATAGTGGTAAGTTGCTAGTTTGTCGCCTAAAATATCATCAACATCATCTTATCAGCCGTAGGACGTTTACTGCTGAACATAACCCCCCCCTGACTTCCTTAATATTCGTGAGACCCCTCGTGACTAGAGAGCCGCAAGGATGCAAAAGTGTCACAACCTTCACGTTGAAAAACACAGCTATAGACAAATTGGCGACTAAGTATTCTCATAGTATTTGACATCGCTAACGCAATTGGGTCGCTAACGCTATCTTATTAGTAACCCATTCCAATAGGGGTACTGTTTTGTACAATGGTCTTTTCACTTTGTTTAATCTATCTATCTAGAAAGTACCTGGACACAATTGTGATACATTTTAGATAAAATGTTAACGCTAATACCTAACAGGACTGATCATATTTCTTGCATTTTTATTTCTCATTAAACCTGTAGGACGCAACGTAATTTCGAAAACATTTACGAAAATTACTAGGCGAAAAAGTGATACATTAGACAAGCTAATAGATGAACATCGTCATCATTAATCGGTATATCAATATGAAAGTAGGATGTTCGAAGCAGCGTTTTCGGCGTCCTTAACGAACATTTGTTTGTCAAATGTTCAACGATTCGCTCGCTCGGAACTATTCACAACACCGAGTGAAAACTTGGCTTTAGAAATGTCTTTTGTGCGCTAAAACGGTACTTCAATTTTAAATTATACTGTTTTCTGCGGAAACACGTCATTGTGTACTCGACTCTAATTATATTGCTGGGTCACTAATTTCATATATCTTTACAGATTACAGCTTGATAAAAAATATAGGTTTTCATATAGCTTGTTCTCTGGACCATCAAACTACTAAACAAAATATATCTTTTTGATCCCACTTTATTATCTGTCATTAACATAGTCATGGACACTAATGTAGCAATCAGAATTCAACAAAAAGTCTATTCTCTACGACTTGTGAGCCGTGTCGTTATATCGCCGTCGAGCGTGTATGACGAGAGTGATGAGTGTGAGTGAAGCGAGAGAAGTATGTCAGAATAGGAGCGAATTGCGCTTTATTGTCTCTGCCTACCCCGCAGGGAATAAGGCGTGACAGTTATGTATGTAATGATGCGGCTAGCTGCCGTAGACAACTACACTTCAAAATTACCACACAGTCTAAAAAAAACGATTAATAATTCGATAATGTAATATAACAGCACAAAACTCTAGGACAGTTGGTGAATTCTTTCTCGATTCTATAACCGCAGAAAACAACAATCTGTACACCTGGACAATAACGGAGTATTATTGGTACCGAGTTGGCAAGAGTTCAGATAAGCGATGTCGTAAACGCTTACTGCCAAATTCTAGTTGATAGCTATTATCCTACATACCTAACAAGCGTTGATGGATGCTTCTAATGTCATATACGATATACGCCGCGTAAAAACGGCAACGCGGAAAGAGGGCGTCGGAGAGTACCGGTATTTTTGCATTACCTCAAAAGATAAGATAGTGTAACATACATACATACAACACGTCCGTATTCCCAATGGAGTAGGCACAACGCTCATTGACAAAACCTCTGGCTATTTCACGCTTAGTGGCCACTTTTTTTTTTAGGTATTAAGTTCAGAGGTACTATAGTGACAGGTTGCGAGCCCGTTCTTGTTTTTATCTAAACCTATATCATTGCCTCGTACGACGTCCGCGGATGAAATATAGAGGGCTTTTATTTTAAACTCTGTGGAGTTAATAAATATGTGGTAGGACCAGTTATGATAGTGTTAAAGCCTATACTTTTGTAGATAAAAAAACAGATAAGAGCCTAGGTGTTACAACGAACGGTCATTTAGCTTTACCTGTAAGGAAAAACAGAAGCCGGTTCGAGTCTTATAAAATTAGCTGTAATGGCAATTAATATCTCCGAGAAATATACCTGTCTAACTATACCAATGATCGTAGGAATTAATATATGAAATACATTACATTAGCATCTATGCATAATAATTGTAATGTTTTTTTAATGACGTAGTTTAATGACATTTAGACTGTAATTGTGGGGATTAAATTATTTAGACAAAGCGAGGGAAAAAATCGAGACTAAATAGTTCTAAATTAAAAAGTAAACGTAATCTCGTCTATTTAAAATTACAGCCTGTGTACTTTGGTGTTTTTGAAATTATACCTACATTTGGGTTGTTCACTAAACTATAGTGATAGTCACTAATCTTGAAAAATACGGATATGTCACTTTTGAGTCGTGTTTAGCTCGACATGTTAGGCTAATTCCCTAGGAGCCGAGGCGGTTGCTGCCAAACGCACATTACGCGCCACCGATCTGTTGCCGCATATACGTGTTAAAAAAAGATGTAGCTGATTAAGTTTTCCTGGATTTTCATGGCTCTTGTTGCCATCTCCGATAAGAGTTCTTGACCTATTCGAGGAATTGACCTGTAGCCGTTGGCAATTGTTCTTAGATCAATTCACACCAGTTAAGGTTCCACAGCCAATTACAAGAGCAATGGCTTAATAAATGGCCACAGATTGAATTCGAAGGCCAGTCTCGTTAAATAGGAACGCCTACGCCATATGTTTACGAAAACAAAAATACGGCTAGTCACGTCACATTCTATTTCTTCGTAAAATTACCCCTATTTTGGGGAGATTATTTTACCATGGCCACATATTTGGTATCAGAAACGTACTGGCTGAAAAGACTTTGAACGAATTAAGAGTAAAAATGATGATCCGTCTCTGTACATACTCAATGACAAAATTAGAATTAGAACGAACGTAATTCTGTTGTTCTATTTTCAAGATGTTCGATCGTTAAATAAAATTACCAACATTGTGGTTGTAGATTGATTCATGGTCCGTTTTATTTCTAGCGAAATCTAGTTCCGACCAAGTAGGTGCATCTAGCCTTAGGCACCGCAAACTTAACTGTGTTGTGGTTGAAACTGGAACTTGCAGGTTTCTTGGTATTTCGCATACATCATGCGACTGCAGCGCCACAGTCGACTGTTAGGTTAAGTTTGTAGCTATCTGTTCCCGTGTGACGGTTCTCACTATTCACAGGGACAGTTAGCTGTTGGACCGTTTGTTAGCACAGTTGGCGGGAAACTGTAAAGTGCATTCGGGTCTCGTCGGGAAAACTCGGCTGAGTTGCAGGCCACTTATAAAATTTTCTTGTAAGTGCTTGGTTCCATTTTTGAAATAAATATGTCGTGTTACTGGGCCGTGCGAATGTGATGCCGTCTTCTAACTTTTTGCTAAGTTGAACTCCGTATCTTTTGAGTTTAGAATAGTAAATGTCAAATTAAATCAAATTACTTTCAATAAATCCGTGGTAATGTAGCGGCTTTTTCTGTGTGGCCCTTGCTGAGGATCGGGTTCCAATGAATTTTTCAGAATTTATGCGCTAAATAGAAATTGATGTTTACCATGAGCCTAAAGTTAAACTCTCTCATATTAAAGGCCTATTTTTTACTGAAAAATAATACAGTTAGAACATGAAGGGAAATAGGTACGGTCTATTGGTTTGGAGAATGACGCCGTAATTATTGAGTCTCAATTGATGTTTCCGCAACCGTACAATGTATTAGGGCCAATCAACTATTTTGTGTTGTTATTCTGTCCCGTAAGTCAGGGGACAACTGTGATAGAGTTGCTTAGAAAAAGGTTGTAATTTAGTTCTCGTTTTATGCTCAGGAGATGCGCCATAAAGAAATGCGTACAACTGTAAAAAAAATCTTAACTTATAGCGGATTATATTCTAGAAAATCACAATTTTACTCGGTTAGTCAGGAGACGTAACCATGGCAACCAGGGACATAAAATAGTTGATCGACCCATTAACTGTAGTGTCATTATAACGTGTCCGACATACCTCGAGCTCCTTGACGTCATATTTTAACAGGAAACCATCCCACCGTGTCACGCACGATTTAAGTTGAATTTATTCACATAATGTCGAAAATGTAATTATTGTTCCTTTTGTGGGCGGACAGTCTTAGCTTACAAAATAAAACATTAAAGTTAAAACATTTATACTTGAACGCTGCGCTCCTCCCTTTTGACGCCTCCATATTGTAATTTACCTTCAAACCGTTAAAATTTAACGGTTAAATCTATCCTTCTCTACCATCTCAAGTCCAACCTCTTCTAACTCCCGCGAACACACATTTGCGTTCAAATGACTGCGAGTCTTTGAGTTACGGAAAACACACATTATGTGTCCGTGGCAGTGAATGTGTTAAGACGCCGAGTACGCTTAAACGCCATGATCCTAAAGACAGTCACGTATCAATTTGTGAAGTAAATAAATTGATTTTTCCACTCAGTATCATTCAAGGTATGTACCTACTAGTGTACAAAACATAATGAGTGATCAAACGAGCTTACCTGTAAGTGATGTTCGATCATCATTATATGAAGACACTAGTCTTTTCACAAACACTGAGTTAACAATTGTAGTTACCCTCTTTTCACGGATCGGCCCACGCTTTAAAGCTCTTTAAAAAAAAAAAGAACTGTCAGTGTCACCTATACCTAACGTCATTTTTTCAAAGCAATAGATACATTTTTTACAATTTTGCATGGAATCAAAGTAAACATTTCCATAGATATGTTTGCCCGGGTTTAGGGTGGGCTCCAGTGTTTGTGAAAAGACTAGTGTCTAAGTTGAATTTATTCACATAATGTCGAAAATGTAATTATTGTTCCTTTTGTGGGCGGACAGTCGTAGCTTACAAAATAAAACATTAAAGTTAAAACATTTATACTTGAACTCTGCGCTCCTCCCTTTTGACGCCTCCATATTGTAATTTACCTTCATACCGTTAAATCTATCCTTCTCTACCATCCCAAGTCAAACTTCTTCAGATTCCCGCGAGCACATATGTGCGTTCAAATGTCAATCTTTGAGTTACGGAAAACACACATATGTGTCCGTGGCAGTGAATGTGTTAAGACGCCGAGTACGCTTAAACGCCATGATCCTAAAGACAGTCACGTATCAATTTGTGAAGTAAATAAATTTATTTTTCCACCCAATATTCTTCAGGGTATGTACTAGTGTCCAAAACATAATGCAATAAATTCGGCTCGATACTTTTTTTTGCAAAATAAGAAGAATAATAGTGGTAGAAATTAAGGAAACGGAGAGATGTTATTGATCGATACTGATTTCATATATTTTATTAATAGGTAAACTTTATTGTTCAGTGTCAAATGTCAAGATGACAAATAATGATTGTACCTGGCCTGATGAATACTAAGTTTATGGATAAAATATGATGCTGAAAAATATGCACAACATCTTGTAATTGTAAACTAAACTTCATTCAAACGATTTCCTTTTTGGCGGCGATACGAAAAACAACTACGTTCGAACGAGGAAACCCGACTTTTCCATACAGCTATGCAGTACTTAATTTGCTGGTATGTAAAAAAAGCATTGTTGTTTTTTGGACGGTGCGCCGGTGGCAGTGACATTCAAAACACAAGGTCGAGTGGCAATTTTACAGTATGAATACAATGTACTCGACTTTACGTATCTCTGTTACTACAAGTGCACCGGTCGATTTAGGCCAAATGACAGATCCCACATTAACACAAGACTTGGTTATAGTGCTAAGTATAGGAGGTCCACTCCCGTACAAAGGGCATGTTTAGGAAAAACAATTGTTGTCTCTTTCTATTTTTACCTGCTTGCACGCGGAATTGAAACTTATTGAGAGACCCGAGCATTCATATTCCGTTGAATGCTTACTCAAAACCCGTTTCGCGGCATAGGGTTACCACTCGCTGACCTAAATATTAAAATAATATTGTGTAATTAAATTTTTTCATGCGATATGAGAGCCCGTTGAGTTCAGTTTGAGAATCATACCATCTTAAATGGGGTCCTAGCAATGGGATGTGTTCAGGTTGAATTGTTTGTTTATATATCAGTTACCAATAAACAGTAAAAGTACATGAATTGAGATATCACGCCCACCTGGATAAACAGTTTTTGTTCGGAATCACGAGACCAATTGCGTCAAAGATATTTATTGAGACCATTACGTAATATTTTGCTGAACTGAATCGTACAATAACTGACAGCAAATTTACACATCGTTAAAGTTATATTATTTTTGTGAAAGCGCCATGCCTTTTTGCGCTTGTGAGCGTTTCCCTAAAAAGACCCTGTATGCGTTTTTTTTTAATTTTATCTACTATTTTGTGTCCTAGAGAGTGCCTGGAAGCGTAGAATTTGTATAAAAACTTACATACATACCGTCACACCTCTTTCCCACAGGGTTAGGCAGAGACCACATTGTTCCAGTTGCTATCATCCTGAGATACCTCTTTTGCTTCATCCACATGAACTCAACTGTTTTCGTTACGTTTAGCTGACCTTTTTTTTTAAATGTCCCGATTTGGTAATCTCCGTGTAAATTTGTTTAGTAAATCTTCTTACATCCATCCTCTCTACATGACCAAACTTTATTTATATCTTAATACTGCCAAACGCTGCCAGCATCTTTGGGACCATGCTTCTTAAGTACCCTTTTTTGTTTTTTAGGCATATATTGCAGTGTCCCGACGATGCTTGCAGCGTTTAAAAAGCAGTAGCCTATAAAAACCTGACCCCTTTGTCATCCCCACTCTTTCATTCATATCCCAACTGCCCCCGCAATCCATACTTGTATTTTATACCTATTTTATGGCGGCCTTGAGCAGGCCTTGTAATTTAAAAGCTATTGAACCGTGGATTTCTATTTATAAACAAAGCTATGTGTCCCCTCTTAATATGCAGGACACGTTTGTTTACAACTAACATCCAACACGTGGATTTACTTAGGGCCTCTAAGTCAGGTTCTAAATGGCTAACTAACGAACATTGTCTGAGTAATACATACATACCTACACACCGTCACCTCTCTTTCCTACAAGGGCACTTTGGACCACTTTTTTGATCCTAACATACCTCTTTTGCTTCATCCTCATTCATTAGTCTCTTCATATGTGTTCGTCGATTTTGGATACTTTTTGGTTTGTTTGTTTAATGCGACGGCAAAATTCGATTTAGATATCGAAAATAATTCCAATTTCATATTCTTGAGTATAGAAAACCGAACGGTTTGGTTTGTCCGAACATCGCGTTTAACACATTCACTGCCACCGACGCATGCGTGCGTCTTCATGGTTCTCGCCCGTAACAGCTGTCAAAAAATCGTAAGCATTTGAACACACATGTGTGTTTTCGACTGAAGAAGGTGAGTCTGAGAGATGGCAGAGCAAAACAGTAGTAGGTATACCCTGGAAACATTGTGTAGAAAAGTTAGTTGAGTCACTTCAATACTTTATAAATTTCAAGCTTAAGTGGACTAGATCCCTTAAGTTACTCTCAAATCTCAAAGTCTGCAATGGTGTTCAGAAACACGATTTTCAAAATACGCAAATCTCATCCCGTCCGCAACGCCTTGTGTTTGTATATAACCCGACCATTCATGCCAAGACGGGGCCTATTAATAGTGCGGCTTGTTTACCAACACGACTGTCGCCGTGTACGAAAACGATTCGCATTTGAAATATCTCCAGAAGTTACGTACGCACGCGTCACTTCAATTTGTTACGCTGATTACTTTGGGCCACCATATGGAGTTTGCAAGCGGTAACGATTTGCAGGGAGGATTTTACATCGCAGCAAGCTACAATAAGATACATACATACATACATATACTCACGCCTGTATTCCCATGAGGGGTAGGCAGAGCACATGATCTCTTCGTTTATTTCGGGTATGTCGTAAGAAGCCTATAGTAGGGACTTTTAGGTACTTAAAAAAGGTAAACAAACACGACAATTTCAAAAATCACGTAAAATGTGTTGCTACATTAAATACGACACTTTCTATTTTAGTCGCATTACAAGGTGAATGTAATGCGACTAAAATAGAAAGTGTCGTATTGACTTTGTGGGGTTGACTTTTGACAGCTCCCGTTTGTTTACCTTCTTTTAAGTACCTAAAAGTCTCTACTATAAGGACATGGGTTTAGGTGTGGATTAGGCGACAGGCTAGCAATCTGTCACTGTTGTACTTCTTTTATATCTGTTTAATTAAACTAAACATTATGCCGTGACTATGATATGTGAAATAGTCAGGGGTTCAAAAGCACAGATAACGTACCTTCAACCTTTCTCACTCAAAATTCAAAATTCAAAACTTTATTTATGCAAATAGGCTCCTAAGAGCACTTTTACACGTCATTTTTTAACAGACTTCAAAAAAGGAGGTATTCAATTCGGCTGTATTTTTTTTTTTTTTTTTATCATTTTTTTTTTATGTATGTTACCTCAGAACTTCTAAACGGGTGGACCGATTTCGATATTTTTTTTTTGTTTGATTGGAAATGGCTTCCCATTGGTCCCATTTTAATTTCATCAAGATCTAACTAGTAGTTTTTGAATTATCCTTAAAATAAAAAAAAAATCAACGGGCATTCGGGCATTTTAGTCCAAATTTACATTTGTACATTCTTACATACCTACATACAATCACGCCTGTATTCTTAAATGTGGTAGGCAGAGCACACAAAACGCTACATAGACAAAACTATGTCTATGACACGCTTCGTGGCCACTTCTAGCACATTTTTTGTAGGTTTTGAATTAGCAGGTATAATAGTGACAGGTTGCTAGCCTCATAGCCTGTCGCCTAAAATTTACTTTAACCTATGTCCTTAGTCGCCTCTTGCGACATCCACGGAAGAAATGGAGAGTATTTTTATATGTATTCGCTGATTACTCGAAGACGCCTGGACCGATTTGGAAAATTATTTTTTTGTCTGAAAGGGTATAGTTTCCAGGTCGTCCGATTGTCAGCATATCTTGACCTGATGATGGAATATGAGGGAAATCGAGGGCAACCCTCAAATTTTATAGGCACAGGTAATGTTTTTAGTACATTTTTCGCTTGGCAGTAAAAAAAAATGACTGAGCTGATGATGAAAGGTCAACTCCTTAATTTTTAGGAGTTAAAGGATATTTTTTTCGATACTGAATGCACCTGCAGACTGAAAATTATAGTTTCAGTAATTAGCCAGGCCTGCTGCTTCTCAAGCATTGCATTTCTGCTAATGCTCGTTCATCGCAAGAAACTTGGCACTCTCTTGACTATCTGCCCCAATAGGGAATAAAGGCGAGATGCATGTATGTATTGTGTGTGTGAATCTGACGTTAGCGACTAACATTTTGTAACTGTTATGTCATCGAAGAACAACGATACAATGAGACTGTTATCGACATCGAAAACTATTCGAAGCGCGTTTAGTCGCTATCGACATACATACAATAGAATACATACATTCCGCCTGTAAATGGAGTAGACAGAGAAACATTACTATTTCTCTTTTCGTGGGCAACTTCTTGCATGTTTTAAGGCAGGTATAATGGAGACAGGTTGCTAGTCTGTAGCCTAAAATATACCTTTACCTGTGATCAAATGTATGTAGGTACTTCAATTTTGACACCTACGCTCAGCAGTTGCCCTAGGGATTTTAATTGTGGCATATTAGCCTAAGATCCCGCCCCGCCATACAACGATCTTCACCGAGCTGGTTAATGGATCAATCACATTTTTTATGTAATTTAATATACCAAAGAATATATTGCATATGGGTTGCCTAGCAAATTTCAGTCCAGGATAAAAAAAAAACTTACACCAGTTTGGTTAATGGATAAATTTTATACCAATCGAAAGTATACAGCCCATAGAATATGAAAAAGTGAGGTTGCCTATTTTTTCCAGTCACAACCCTTGGATTGCCAGGTGTGAACAGGTAAATCGATACTAGTAATTTGCACCGATCTGCTACAGCTACAGGGAAAAAAATGGCAACCTAACTTTTGCATATACCTACTACGGGCTGCATACTTTCGATTGGTATAAAATTAATCCATCAACCAAACTGGTGAAATATAGTTTTTTTTTATCCTTGACTGAAATTTGCTAGGCAACCCATATGCAATATATTCTTTGATATATTAAATTACATAAAAAATGTGTTTGATCCATTAACCAGCTCGGTGAAAGTCGTTGTATGGCGGGATCCTCTACTATATGGTCTTAAAAGTATCGTGGTCAACTGGACGTAAAAATATCGTGGGTGGCAATCGTGCTCGGACTGGTCCCAACTGTTCCGAGATATCGTGTCAGTTAGCGGTGTTTGTGTCCGTCGCTCGAGCGCACTTGAAGATATTAACTTCTGCATCTATCCGTGTTTTGTGGTTATAGCACCCATAGTTGATTTTAAAGAACTGAAATCTATGCTCAAATCTTAGCGACAAAAAATATTGTAATCGCTATAAAATATTTAATTAAAAGTTTTAATTAAAAAAAAAAAAAAAAGAAAAAAAAAAAAAAAGTTAGATAGAAATTGTCAGCAATTGCGCGGAAACGTATTAATTGTTATTTATTATTTATCAATACATTATAGTACTCCGTGTGGTGTCGGGTTTAGAATAACACCTCCCCATTTCTTCCGTGGATGTCGTAAGAGGCGACTAAGGAAGGTTAAGGTATATTTTAGGCGACAGGCTAGCAACCTGTCACTATTGTACCTGCCACCTCAAAACCTAAAATTTATTATGCTAGAAGTGACTACAAAGCGTGGAATAGTCATCGTTTTGTCTTTGTAGCGTTTTGTGTGCTCTGCCTACCCCGTTGGGGAATACAGGCGTGATATGTATGTATGTATTTCTTAGTGTTTTTTTCACCTATCCTAATGGTTCACAGCGCCGGTGCCCTCTGGCACCTCTCCCGGACAGTTTTAGCGACTTTCTAGCGACTCTTGATTTCGTCTAGCGACTCGAAAATCTAGGAGTTGGCAACACTGGAACTGACTCGTTATCGTTGCTGGCGAGTGTACAAGAGCGTGCGTTTACACGTGCTCGCGCCGAAGTACAAGTATTAACGAGCAGCCAAGCAATTAATATTTTTTCATGCCGATGAATCACTGCATTAACGTTAATTGTCATGCTTCACTGGAAAACCTTTGTTTTAATACACTTTCAGTCTAGTTTCTTCCTCTTATGGCTTGGTGACGTGACAGTGCTCGTCTTATCTTGCTATCTGGGCATTTGAGTCACATTCACCTTGAATCTTTGTTTCTTGAGCGAGAACCAGTTAAAATTTCATTTTCAATACAGGCTATTGAAAGTTGTCTGTAAGATTAGTACCAAATATCAAGTCAGTCGGACCTGAGAGGATCCGGGCTGGATCACCAGAACTACTACCAAATAATATAATGTCATCCGACTTGTGCAAGCGCAAAGTTTCAGCTCGATCGTTACCGAAGTTGCATCTTTAACAAGATTTAATTAAAGGCAAACTTAGGGACAGGTGAAACTCAATAAAAGCTAATAAAATTTGTCGATGCAATACAAGAAAATGTCAAATCGTTAGATTTCGTGAAGCAAATAGATGTGTAAATGCAAGTGAAAATTACATATTAATGCGTAATTAAATATTACACATAACTGGTTCTAGTTGACCCGAAGGAATGTCCGCGTACTTTACTTAACAACTATGGACAAAACTAGTCATAAAACAGACTTGTAAAATCTAAAAATAGCTAATCACTACATTATGTAAAAGTCGCTACGTATGCTTTGCTTATATCTTTAAATCTACGCGTCGGCTCAGACGCGGGTTCTTTTTTAAATAATTGAGTGCTTCAAGACGAAGCTTTACATTAAATGCCTAATATTATTTTTTTTTATTAAAGGAACCCCCTAGTAATGGGTTACCTTTCTCTGCAGCTGACTGTACTAAATAAAACTTGAAGAGAAGATGGAAAAATTGGGTCACCAGAAGGCTGCATTGCCGCGTTGTATGCCAATGCTGATTCACTGGGCGAAATATCTGGTCACGGAAGGCTATGAGACGCGCCGGTTTACGTGTAGGTACCATCGCGAACAGGGATTGTTGAGCCATTTACCTATGTTTGTAACTTGGTCGTGTAATACTAATCCAATAGCTGACATCTAGTCTGTCACATCGGTCATTGATTACACGTCTAAATTGCGAACAGTGGCAAGTGGCTCAACAATCCCCGTTCGTGACTGTACACTTGACGTTCTTGATGTTCATTACTCTATGTGTTTACAGCGAGTTTTATTGCTAGCCATGACATAAAAGGAACGACTCTACAGAATCCTATACGTTCACTTTAAATCAATGGTACCTGTATCGTAAGCTATTGACTTCATCCGTCAAAGTCCTCAAATTAGAAGACATCTAACAAATTTATACATTCGGGTCGTGCCAAAATCTGCGTTAAAAGTGGTTCTATTTGAAATACACAGAACCGGAACGGGCTTTGAAACGGTAGCATACTCTGTTGCAACCAGAAACCCAACATGATGTGCTTTACCCCGGCGGCGACCCGGTTCGATGACCCCGTTAGAAACGGTTGCTATGTGACTGTAGTTCAAAGAAGTACCGTGGTTAATGTGTCTTGTACTATATGTTTGTACATTTATGTCGCTGGCTTATTCAGAATGATTCAGATTTGATTAGGATCTTGCAAGTTGAGACAAAATTTTATGACCACGCGATAAGCGATTGCCGTGTGTCGGTTTAGAATAAGACCTCTCCTTTTCTTCTGTGGATTATGCCCTGTCTAACCCTTTTTGGGAATACCGGCATGATGATAAGTATGAGTGTGCAGGAAACAAATAAAAACTTGACAAAAAAAACGTCGATGCTCGCGAATATAGACAAAAAAGGTCCTAAGTAGTACGGAGTCCGATTTTTACGGTGCCATAACCAGTACCAGGTACAAACTACCATTCATATTTGTCATGCAACTTAAAAGATGTAAATCATATGTGGGTCCTGCCGGCTTAGACTATACCTATCACTCTCTAAGTCTATCTAGAGATGTCTAATCCTAGTTTTCATTGGTTTAGTCGGAAATCTTAACTTCACACGTTTCACTGACATTTTAGGACTGCTCGTTTCGATTTTCGGTCCAGGGAAACTCCTTCAAAATCGGTGAATGCAGTTAAATGTAACTTAAGTATTATTTTTGAATTAATACATACCTCCTATAACCAGAATGAGCCGTAAAAAATCGAGAATACAACTGCCGACAATAACATTCCTTGAAATGCACAATCGCCTATGCTCTTACTTATGGGAAACGGACAAAACTTTGAACTCTTGCAGCAGTAAGGCATCTTGCACATAATTTCCCAGTAAAAGCTCTACGCCAGGCTAAATTTAGCCTCGCTATTTAACTGGTTGTAGCTGCAGGGCGCAAGTAGTGTTAGGTGGCGTTCTTCGTTAAGGCGAGCTTCTACTAGCACACCGCGCTGGTTTGTACCCCGCGCCTCTCCCGCGCAAAAGGAGGCGAAGGCGGGGTAGCGGGCGACGCGGCAGGTTGTCAATACGTTGGGCACGCGGTCAAGTTTTAGAATAAATATGAATTTAAAAAGTAAACAACATAGATTGAAAACTATAATTTAGCAGATTCTCTGTAGTACTTAAAGATAAATATTTCCATATAAAAATTATGTAGAAATTAAAAAGAATAAAACCAAATAATGGGTTTTAGTTTTTATTTTTGCCTGTTTTCGTAAATTTATATGATCGCGGAAAGTACATCCTATCGTGTAACCAATTAGCACGTTCCTTAGGCAATATCTTTACGTATAACATATATTTTTTTTCAAGACTGTCATTTAGCAGAAAGTATGTAAAACATTAGATCTTGCAACCTTCAATTCCGTCTCCCTTGGTGCGTTGGTGCGTTTTGGCACGGGGAGAGAATGAATGAAACAAGGGTGTGCAAGAGAAGTGTGTTAGGGCAAGTTTGGCGAGGGCGCCCTCGAAGAACGTATGTTGACCAGATCAGCGATGTTCCGATGAGAAGTTGATAGTAGAAGTAACCTTTGCAAATGTGTGATGAGAGGGATGAATGGGAATGAATTAAGAGGAGTGCGTATGTCGGATTGGCAGCATCTCAAATTGAAGTCATCAAACTTTAAAAAGTGCTGTATGTTTTAGCTTGATAAAGTAATTAAAACTACTTATCTCTATGGATGAAGGTGATGGGTCATTGTCAAGCCTGGCAATTTTTTTCGCCAAAAAATGAAACACGTGATTTATAAAAATCAAAGGTATATTACGACTCTTACTCTAACTTGCAACGGAACTGAGTATCATTCAGAGATCAATTATTCAAAAAAAACGATTTAAAACGAAATAACGATATTTCGGTTCCACCAAAAAGACTAATATGTCCACCGAGTGGACTAATTATGTTAATTAATAATAAATAAACAAAACAAAAAGCGGTAAACATCTTAAACAAAAATAACGTTCATGATATATTCTCATAATCATGAACTATCAGACACGTAAATACATTCAAAAAGTATATAAAAAATATTTTATGTCTGTCTACCGAAATGACAATTCTTTTCGGTGGACAGAATATACCTTCGTCCTCCGAAGACTAGGAAGCCTTTAAGTCTTCAAGAAGCATGTATGAAAGTGGGGGTTTGGTGGCTCTTCCTGATTTTAACGTTGACGTATCCGAACTTTCAGAATATACGTCCAAAAATTGTATACTTTCATGAACATTTTTTTCAATCAACAAACAGACTGCACTCTCTAATTTTTAATGGTTGCTGTATTCTGAAGTCATCAACTTCTTTCTAAGTAAGTAAGTTTCTTTGCTTTCAATATTCTTCTGTTTTTCACAGCAATACGTTCACCCATTTCATGGTACTAAAATAACTGGAATCGAAGGCGGTATTTTGCGTGCGATGTACTTTTAAGTTTCTTTTTGTATACTGATTTTTTTTCTGCATCGTCGTGCATCATTCCATTTTTCCTCCAAAGCTTATTTTGTATGTTTTTGTTAAATCTTCTACAGTTTTTTTACCTTTACAGAATTTACGTTTAAACATTCACTATTCAGTCACTATTCATTTATGGATAAAACAAAAAAGTAATCAGAAGCTAGTTTTTAAAGTTATAATAAAAATTAAACCAAAGTACAAGAAATCAATCAAAATACAATCATTTATCGTTTGGGTGTACAAAAAGTCCACCAAAAAGACGTCCACCGAATGGACTTTTTCCGCAATATCATTCACAACACCAGCCATTTAAAGGATTATTCAAAAGGCAAGGCATATTTACAATGTTTGATTGCTTAACTAATTATTAAAAACGTTTGGTGGATTTATAGCGATGTACTTACAAAATACAGCAGTAACCGGAAAGACAACTCAACATTGACACCACCAAATATTCTTTTTAACACAACAATATCGTCTGCTGCGCACAAGTCACGGCAAAATGGCTGCTAACAGGGATAGTACGATAGTGAATGAGTTAAATTATATGTCCCGGTCTGTTCATTTGACATTTTCCTAATTTTTCTAGAATTTAAAGTAATGTCCACCAAAAAGACAAAAAATGTTGTGACAAGATTCAGTGATGCAAAAAATATGTTTTATTTCCATCTAATTTTTTAAATCCTATTAATGTTAAATGGAAATCATACATAGATAAGGAGAAAATGGCATTTTTGTACAATAATAAAAGAGATGTATTTTTTTAAAGCCACATTCTATTAACAGGTGGAATCCGGACAGTCCACCGAAGTGGACTTTCAGTTACATTTGTGGCGATAAACAAAACAAATAATTACATTTATAGAAAATATGATATAGTATAGTCTAGTACTAGTACGTTTCCTGTACTTTATAGTTATGATGTAAATTGAATGTAATTATTAAAAATGTCTTGTTTATTACAAATGGACATGTTTTTTTAGGGTTATGACAATGACCCTGATAGAGATAAATAAAAGGAAAATGATATTATATTTTATTATAAATAGACATCGGTAACTCGTAGCATTTAGGTAGCACTTAAAAGATTAGTGATGAGAAAAGTATTCTAAATGTCTTTTCAGATAAGATAAAATAATAAATTAATATTACCTACACGATTTTAACACATGAGAAAGTAGTTTTAATTAGGGTACACAACACACACTTCATTCATAATTTAAAGACCATAGAGTTGTGAATTGATTGTTGTAAAACAAATGACTTTTCCTTAGTGGGTAGTAAATAAGAGTCATTGTCCATTACTGGTTCTTTGTCCATTACCGGTGACTTTACCCTACTTGTTTACTAATATCTCATCATTAATCTTTTAAGTGCTACCTAAATGCTACGAGTTACCGATGTCTAATTATAAAAAATAACAAGTAAAAACGAAAGAACACGATTTTAAAATCTTGTCTTTCCCCACCAGACTTTACTTCCCTTTTTCCTTTTCATATAAAAAATCTACCTCTACTCATTCACAACGGCATTGCTTTCTCCACATAGGATAACTTGGAGCCTTAAACCAAACGACTTCATTTATAAGTACTTTTGAGTGATCTGTCACATTCCTGCTTGACAACAACTTCTACCTTTCTCCAGGCCTCCCCTCGAGTCTGCTATGCGGCAGCACAAAAGAGGTTGAGCTCGGCAGCGGCGCGGGCGCCGGCGCGGCCATCGCGCTGGCGCTCGTGCGGCCCCCCCCGGCGCCCAGGGCGCCCTGCTCGCTGCGTCTCGTGGCGCCCGACGCCGCCGCGTTCACAGTCAGACTCATCGATGTTAAGGTACGTTTACAACTCTGTTGATTACGAATATGTCCGAATTTATCTGCTGAACTAAAAGCAGAGGTCGATTGTTTAGGTGCGGTATTCTGTGATTGATGTGAGACATTTGATACTGAAATTGCCTCGGATAAAAAGCTGTTGGATCACACAAATATTAAGTAGTTCGCGTCTCTTCTGTGGACATGACAACAGTTAAGGAGACGCGAAGTAATATTTGAGTATGTGTAACCTTAGAAATTACCAGCTTTGAAGGTCTTTACTAATTCAATTATATCCTTAAACTAACTTAGCCTTAAACGTTAAAAGAAATTTCTATAGATAAACTTAGGTTTAGTTCGATGAAACTAAGCACAAAGGCTTATCGAAGCCAGCCAAAGGACGTTCGGAGGTCGGTCCGTAATTACGATACGGTCAACTGCAGATATATCATACTATACTATACTATACAATGTGTATGCTTTTCAACAAACTATACGCACACTGTCTACGTGACTTTTAAAATCTTTACGAAACAGTGTGCTCTGTTGTCTGGTGAACGAAAAGTAGTCAGCCTTGGTTATGACTCGATTATTACATTTACAGCAATAGCTGCTTACATCGTCGCATCCGTATCGAATAATACATGCGATTTCACCGGCGCACGATAACAACATACCTATGTACCCGCAAAAATCTAAATGTGTCGCTGACGTCGCCGGGGCCCATACGATTTGCACTGATTCATTTAGTTCCAATTTTCGCCACCAGCAAAGATAACTTGGCCCAGCTCCGCGCCAAATTGAAACAAAATGGCGTTTGCACGAAATGGCCGTTGCAGTAACAGATGCGAATTATTGAATTTTAAATTCTGATCACAATACTTACGTCACCGGTTTGTTTTCGATGTTTTCTGATTCAACGTTCGTATACAAATGAGATTTTGTAAATCAACAAGCGACGTTGTTTTAGTGTTTAATTTTTGGTTAAGATAATGTTTCAACAATAGCACTATTATTAGAACTAGCTGTGCGACCGAGCTTTGCTCGGATTATTCAGTAAGTAAGAAATCATTATCCCGTTTATTGTATTGTCACCAAAACTAAAAGCGTGTACCAAACTGCAGATCAATTAGTTGACTCAGAGGGTGAAATTTCGATTTCTAAATTTGACCCAAGATCGAATAAAAATAAAATTAGGGTGAATTTCACAACACCGTATTCTGTTTACTGAATGTAAATTCTTGACTTCATCAACAAATTACCGAAAACGCCGTACATGTCCATATAAAATTTGAAGAGTTCCCTCGATTTCTCTAAGATTCCATCATCAGATCCTGGTTTCGTGCCAATGAGACCAATTTCGAGTTATACCCTTTCGATTAAAAAAAAAAATTTTGAAAATCGGTTCACGGGTCTCCGAGATATCGAGTAACATACAAATAAAAAAATAAAAAAATTAGGTCGAATTGAGAACCTCCTCCTTTTTTTGAAGTCGGTTAAAATATCTGTTGTAGTTATTCGGCATCGGGACAGTTGAAAAAAAAACAAAAAAAAATAAGAAAAAGAAAATCTTAAGTCACATCCCAGGATCGAACCTAGAAGCTCCTGCACAGAGAGCGCACGTTTTCACCACTGCACCAAAGGTACTGTTGACCTCCTTGGCGAAATATCTGTATACATTCAGTAAGAAATTCATATCCCGGTTTTTATTTTTTTTCTCGGAAAATTGCGTTTTCCCGGGAAAACCACTTATGTAGATAAACTTAAAACTCTAATCCTCGTCTATATAAAAATTTTCATGAAAATCGTTAGAGCCGTTTCCGAGATAGCTGGTATATATTTATAAATATATATACAAGAATTGCTCGTTTAAAGGTATAGGATACTTACTGGCGCTAAGCACAATCTTGTTTTTTGCTCTGCGATTTCTTTAACGCCTGCCATGCGAATAATTTAAAGCGTACACATTTTACAAATTTTCAGATACACCAGTATCTAGTTCGTAGCATAATATTTTGATCTTTGTTTTTCTCACTAACATTAAAAGGAAACCTTAAGAAAGTACAATAAAGACTCCATACAAATATAGGTAGCCAGTCTTTATTCTCTAAAGTTATCTTTATTGATTAGCGACTGCTTCAGACAAAGGAAATTAACTAATTGTCTTTTGAAAAATGACACTGCCGCACACGGCAAATATCATTACTGTACTAAATGGTATTACGATGCTTATAAAGCCATCAATAACTTAAGGAAAGTAAACTACAGTGACAACCTCGTGTCTGTCCCTGGGAAAGAGAGGCCATAGGGATGATGACAGGGTTAAAAATATATCATTCTAATAGTCCGTAAGTTAGATTATGGTAAAAAATTAGACATTTTTAGTTTATCAAATAAATAAACATCGACAAAGGTACAGATCATCAAACTTCCTGAGTGGGGGCTCGTGACGTCACGTTTGAGTAAAAATCAGTACAATTTTTACTCAAACGTGACGTCACGCGAAACTTGGGTCTGTATTATCGTTATTTTTCGTCTGTCAAATAAAAGAAAAAATATGGGTATAATTTTTTTTCGTAGTCTATCTGACGGACTAAATAGTGTTTTCTAGTCATCTAGCCTGTTGCAGGGACGGGATAGCACGTCATAGCGACGGCTATGTTCCCCTCTGCCTTTCCCCCTCCGCCTGCGCTGACGCCTGTAGTACCTCGTACCCACCTCTCATTCCCAAGAACGGTCCCCCACGAGATTGTTGGACTATTAGACTATGTTAAACTGATAAGATGAATTGTATGAACATCCCTGTGTGATTATCCATGGTTAGGTATCATTATCATACATAGGTACCTAAATCACTCCTATATTTCCAAAGAGCACAGGAAACGCTACATACGAGTAGACAAATCTTGACTAAGTATTTCACACTTCATAGCTACTTTTGGCTTACTTTTTAGGTTCAAAGTTATATATGTAGAAGGGGCATAATAGTGACAAGCTAGCTTGCCGTTCAAAGTGTATCAAAATCATTCTTATTCATTTTAAGCGTAACAAAACAACAGATTGAATGATAAGATGTTTAAAAAAGATTTGGTAAGAAATCTAATTCATAGAAGCGAAGGTTATTGTCCACCGTGGGAATCGAGACGGGAGCAATATTTTATTGATTTAAATGTTTTTATTATACCTACTTAATTACTACATTAATCGCGACGGCTTTGCGGTTTTCCTATGTCGCCCGCCGTCTGTATCTTAATTTGTCTAGAATCGGTTGGATATTTGTCTTAGGAAACCAGACGGTCATTTAACAAATATTGCTAAAAAGTTTTTACGGCGGCAAAATAAACTTTTACTATAATTGTTGAAAAAGAAACATTCCAAATTTAGACATAATTATTCGTACATACATACAACACCCCTGTTTCCAAATAGGGTAGGCAGAGCACACAAAACGCTACATAGTCAAAACCGCCATTTCACGCTTCTCAGTTTACAGCATGTTTTTAGGTTGAATAGTGACGTAGAGGTAAATTATTCATTTAGCATAACGTATATGTACTGTCAATACTACGGAATGAACAAAATGTTTTAGACACCAACTGCATGAATAATTTATACCTTATCGGTTTCGGTACTTAAAACAATGTAAACAATCTTGACGTGTCTTTTTATTTAAAGGTACACTTTATAAATCGAAAACTTTACATTTTACAATTTAGGTATGAAAAAATCATTTACTTTCATAATTGAATTGTATAGTGTAACGATTTTCATTTTTAGATTGTGTATTTCAACAAAAAGACATGTCAAGATTATTTATATTGTTTTAACTACCTAAACCGATAAGGTATAGAAATAGCAATTTTGTGTGACGTAAATACCAAACTGCGATTTTCGGATTTGGCAAACCTGCAGGCTTAGCACTGCGTGAGTCTTTTCGCCTTTCGTGCGCGGTATAGGCTACCTGTCACTTCCTGATGTGTCTAGTCAGAGTTAGACAGTGGCAGGTATCGTCTATCTCGCGCGCATTATGTCGTTTGTAGGACTTTCGAATAAAGTTCTTTTGTCAGTACATTTAATAAACTCTAAATTATGGTAAGTAGTTATAATATCCACCTGAGAGTCTAATTCTGACTGCATATCTGACGGATATGCAATTCCGCATGGGCTTTGCGTCGCCGGAGCGTTATTGACGTTGTTGAAAGATTACATTGTAAGGGGCTTATTAACTATAGTTATTTTATACAATTGTATTTCTATGGTGGCCTTAGGCACGCGCAACTCTACTCGCGCCCTGCTAAGCCGGCGAGGACGATTCGAGGATGCCTTTTTGATCATTAGCTAGATTTCTGATGTTATTTTTTTTTAATTAATTTATACTATTGACGGGAAAAAGATAAAATATTTACTGATTCATCATGACTAAGGTTTTCTTTGCATGCCGCTTACAATTAGTCACTTCATAAACTAATACATAATTGTGTAATATTATTTACTTCATATAAATGTCTGCGCTGTAGCTCATTGCCTGTCTTATGTGATGTATGATGTATGTTACGTATGTGATGATGAAGTGTGTGATGTCAATGAACAATGCTTCATTTACTTTACAATAATAATTAAAATGAAATGTTTTTTATGGCACATTTACAATGCTTAAATCATGTACAGGTAATATTACGTAAGTTTTGTTACACACAATGGCTTGTCACGATAGAATCACAGAGTCGTTCACCTAATGCCGTCGCCGCATTTTTACAAACTACATCAGTCAATGAACGTCTTATTTACACTAGAGTGTCCGCCGACCGCTCTCACCTAAGCCCCTGCGCAGACGATAGACTATCCGCGACGGACTTTTTAGTCTGTGAAAATCTATTTGGAATTATATGCAGGAACGCACACGACGCGCCAAAAGTCCGGCGCACAATGCATACACTCCACGCAGACTTTGTGCGCCGAAGACTCGATCGCATAAAAAGTCTGTCGTCTGCGCTGCACTCTCGGCTGTGGCAGTTGTCGCTTGCCGAATGTGCCGAAGACAATGTTCTTTATGCCACCTCCATACTCGCGAAGGTGAACGAAGTTAGACGAATACGATAGTGTAGTCACTTCGGCGTGTGCCGGGTTAGAATAGCACCTCCCCCTTTCTTCCCGTGGGTGTCGTAAGAGTCGACTCTGGGAAAGAGTTAGTTATTAGTATTGTGGGCGATGGGCTAGCAACCTGTCACTGCAATATCACGTTTTACCATCTGGTTACCCTGAAATCGCTAAACGTGGCTCTGGATTTTTGAATTCATGTGCTCTGTCTACCCCTCTTGGGTATACAGGCGTGAGGATATGCATGTATGTACTTCCATCAGTTTTCAAACCTAAAATTATGCTACAAGTAGCTGCGAAGCTTGATATAGTCATAGGATGGTTTTTCTATTTCGTGTGATCTGCCTACCCCATTTGGGAATATAGGCGTGATCGTATGTATGTATAGGTCATCGGCACTAGCGTTCAAGGCCAAGAAAATACCTTGGACGTATTTACTTATTCATCCGGTTTCCTATGATGGCGTGCAGCGCAGTGTTTCGTAAATAATTTAGGGGTGAACAGAACACACCCTCCCCTCCATAGAAAAAGCAGTTTTATCGTGGAATAGTGTACGTGGGTTCAGGGTGGGTAAATGTACCACGAAATAATGTAGGATCTGTTATTTAATACACCTTGTGGTAAGGTTTAGAATACCTGGCTAAGGTATGCTATTTAGTTACTATGATTTAAAAATAAAATGAAGTCTCCTTCGTTAAGCAGTTGACATTGACACCCAAAAACCTTAAATTTAACCACTGTTAGTAGACAGCAGTTGACACCCAAAAACCTCAGATTTAACCGCTGTTGTTAGACAGCAGTTGACACCCAAAAACCTCAGATTTAACCACTATTGTTACACATCAGTTGACACCCAGAATCCTCGAATTTAACCGCTATTGTTAGACAGCAGTTGACACCCAAAAACCTCAGATTTAACCGCTGTTGAGACCCAAAAACCTAAGATTTAATCACTGTTGTCAGACAGCAGTTGACACCCAAAAACCTCAGATTTAACCACTATTGTTAGAGAACAGTTGACACCCAAAAACCTCCGATTTAACCACTGTGTTATACAGCAATTGTCACACAAAAACCTCAGATTTAATCGCTGTTGTTAGACATCAGTTGACACCCAAAAACCTCTGATTTAATCGTTGTTGTTAGTCAGTAGTTGACACCACAAAAACCTCAGATTTAACCGCTGTTGTTATACAGCAGTTGACATCCAGAATCCTTGGATTTAACCATTTGTTAGACAGCAGTTGACACCCAAAAACCTCAGATTTAACCGCTTTTGTTAGAAACCAGTTGACACCCAAAAACCTGACATTTAACCGCTATTTTAAAATAACAGTTGTCACCCAAAGTAAACACGGAGAACAAGGAACATCGTAGTAAAATGCATGTCTTTTTCCCGTCCAAGAAGACATTAAATTTAATGTTGGCGTTTTCGAGACATCAACTCTAAGAATCGGGCTAACCTTGGTCAAAGTCAACATGAACGTTGTGTGCAGTCTCTATTTTTGTATTCCTAATTGTTCAACGTAATTCTAAAGCCTGAGTTTGTAGTGTTTAGTGTTTTTAAGTCTATTACACTTGGTAAACGCAAAATGGTCTGGAAAAGCTACAATTTTGCTGTTTTTAAAGACTACTTCGAAAAAAAAGAGGCTATTTAAAAACATGAATTATTCAAGTATTCTGTGGTAATTGCTGTTTCATACAGAGATTATAAGTATGATTACCGTTTAAGAACTATCATCCTTGCATTAAGTACTACAGGAGTGGTTAAGTATGCTTTAAAGTCTTTAAATTAATTAACAGCGATGAGAATAATCGATCCTCAGAATAACCGCGTGTTATTTTTTAAGCATCCTGTAATTATTTGGCTAGCAACATTTAAGATTCCAAGTCAAATTCATTAATTTAAAGTTAGCCTTTTAGGACTCGTATGCACGGTTTTGACTGAGTATACATATTCTTACAGGAAAGACTCCAAGAAGATCTCCAAGAAGAAAGCGCGTCAAGAAATTTATCACAAAGTTATTTTTACTGAATTAAAAAATGTACAAGCACCAGTTACTCCAATCTACCAACAATTCGAAAAGAACTTGATAGCCAAGAGATCCCGCGCATGAATCTTGGCAAATAAAATAACAGATTGTACAAGTACATGAAACAGATCTTTATAATAGTTTTTTATCCAACCGAGCAAGCTGGTGAGCATGGACATAATTATGGATTTATTTGGCCATTTATATCTTTGCCATAGTCTTAAAATGCTAGAGAAACATAGCAAAGTAATGATAGTGTTTATAGTACTCCGAAATTTTACTTTGATTTAGAGCGTTAAAACCGAGTTTAAGTCGAGTATGCAACGCAGAACAGAAAGACAAACATTTGAAGCAAGAGATGTAAAAAAACTGGTGACAGTTTCAGCGATTTTTTTAAATTTATACCCCAAGTTTTGCAAGTATTTCCACGTACATCATACTCCGTCAAAGCCTGCGCAAGCGTCTAAAATTGGACGTCATGCGAGAGCTCGCAGGCAACCCGCATGGCGGGTTTGAGTCTAAAAATAGCCTCGCCATTAACGGTTCATAGAAGCACGCGGGACCCTGGTTTCGGCCGAAACCGAAAACTATCTGGTATTGGTATTAATTCTGGTACCTTTAGAGTATAAACTTAAGTTGAGTAATTACTTGATTAAATAAGAGTGAGTTTTTAAGGGAAAATGATTCGATTTTGGCCGGTTAAATCTTTAGATCTAAGGTCCGGGTAGGGATGGTATTGGCGATACACGTTAATTAACAATTAAGTAGAGTTTTATAGTGCTAAGGACAAAACATAACTGATTGAAGTTGAATAGAAGTAATACAACGTACTTCAGTCGTGTATACCCAAATAGAATATACAGATCATGCGAAACCCTACTACATGACATGAACTAAACCATGACAGTTTCACGTAATGTAGCGACTTCTAGCATACTTTTGAGTTTAATTTAGCCTAAGACATATTTTCTTACTCGGTTCTTACATAATCCACTGTAGAAATGGAGAGTTCTTGTTCTAAACCCGATACTACGCGGCAAACGACTTCCGATATATTGTTTTGAATGATATCGCCATTTAGGTATGAAGGTTATGATTTATGATGAAAGAAGAAAAAGACGGCGCTGGGGCGAATATCATACACAAATTGTAAAATTAGGTGGAACATTAAAAAAAAAGTTACGTTTGTGTTAAATTATAAACGGTTTCAGTGTGGTGTCGGGGTAGAATTAGCACCTCTCCATTCTTCTGTGGATGTCGTAAGAGGCGACTAAGGAAATAGGTTTAGGTATGCTTTAGACGACAGCAACCTGTCACCACTTCCTCTTCCATCTATTCTTAAACCTAAAATTATGCTAGAAGTAAGTGTGAGGCGTGAAATAGTCATTGTTTTTGTCTATGTCACCTTTCCAGTGCTCTGCCTACCCCATTTAGGAACACAGGCGTGATTGTATGTATGTATTGTATTATGAACGCTACAAAGTATCACCTACACTACAACAATACCGATGATTTTCGGCCAATCGGAATCTGCCGAAAGCCGAAAGCCGAAACCAGACTTTCCCCACCCCTAGCGCTCCGCCATTGCGACTGCGCAACCTCATGTTCGCATTTCTCCTTGCGCAGTGACCTACCATGTACTCTAAGTACACAGCTTAAAGCCTATTTTGGCTTAACTTGCTGCAATGCCAGCAAAAAGTGAAATGAAAGTTAGCAAGGCGCCTTTTAATGATTAATAATGATTAATAATGATCTGAAATTAGCTTGTTTAGCTATTCGATGCCTTGTTAATTAACCTATAGTTATATCATTACTTTAATTATTATGTCATAAATAAAGTTTCAAGCCTATGTAATTCTTATCGGTGTGAGTGCGCGGACTGTTGCCATGCGGGCCCAGTGCTATTGGGATTCGCATACAACATTGAATCATTGAATTAATACTATGTCTGTTTTCATCAAATAAGTACGCGCCTATATTTATTGAAAACATAAACGTGGTCGCGCCCCCCTTGAGATTGCTCTACGCCCCACAAGGGGGGCGCGCCCCCCTGTTTGGGAACTCCTGCGGTAGCGGGATCGACCACCTATCATTTTCTCACGTCTCTAGTTAGACAGTGACAGATATAGTCTATCTCGAGGGCATCTCTACTCGCGCTTACTGTGCTAAGCCGGTTGGTCACCAACTATGTTAACACCAGTGATATTATACTTTAAAAGATAGGACGTCACATTGATAAAGTCGCAGCGATCAGCCGTCGAAGAGAATCACTGTGATTAGTTACTAGCGATCGCCGTGACTGAGTCACTTAAATCGTTCCTTTGTTCCGATCTCACCTAAAAAATTGACAAAACCACAAATAATAAACGAGAGCCCAAAACAATATGAAACGTTAGTACCGAACCAGTGAAGGAAAAAACAAACGGTATCAGCAGGAAACGACATTAAAGGGATGTTATGTTATTGAAGAAAATACTTATGTACCTACATGTTTATCTGGCTTGGCACCGACTTCAAAAAGACTTGTAGGTAAAGACTACAGGGCTATAATAATATATTTTAAAGTTAAAATTGAAATAAAAGTGAACACAAATTACTAAGTCGTTTTTTTTGTCTTTTTGAATTAGATCAGTAATTTTTATTCGATATTTTATTTTATTTTATAGCAGTTTATTGTAGTTATTATCCTTTTTCCTTTACAACCTGTATAACTATCGTAGACTTTTCATACAGAAATAAACTAGAATTAATTTAATTTTGTTATACGAGCGTTAATTATATTTTAATAGGAAACATACTGATAATAAGCATAGGTAGAATACTAATTAAATTATTACATGTGTACTGTCATCAACAGATACATCAAAGTGTCAAAAATATGTATACACACTCTTATTGTCTTGACATTAAGAACCCGTGTATATTTTTCACTGTGTCGATATATTTGTTTCTGACTGTACGAGTGTATCTAATTGAGAGGACCTGAAATAAGTAAGTTATTTGAGATTGAAACAACGCGACCTAGTTTGTTTTGTTCAAAAATTCACAAATTTAGGGCGTGAAATGCTGAACAAGTCTTCGGTGGCGGTTAGCACCGAAAAGTCTTATGTCTCTCTCAAAACAAATACTATACGACCTTCTTTTTATTTGAACAATATACAGAACTGTTTTCGAAACGTAACAGAACGTGAGGTGCTTCTAATGTGCTCGTTTGCTATTTTTTAGCGCACGCTTGCAAATTTGTTTGAGGTACAATACTGGCGGATGAGACAGATTTATAAACTTATCATGCATTTAGCAGTTTATAGCAACGTTTTCCTACAAGTAAAGATATACATAAATTCACTTTATTTAACCATGGAGCCATGCCGAATGTTTAAAACTTAACCTTCGCAGAAAAGATTTCATTTGCATCGCGATTTTGTGTTTGTTTACACATCCGATCCACGCAAAATCATAGGTTTTGTGTTATTTTTATCTCGATAATATCAACTTAATGTACAGTGACGAATACTAGTACAGCGTCAGACATTAGGACGTTTCTTACCATGTAACTGTTGGAAAGGTGCGTTTTATGTTTTATGTCCTAAGTAGGGGTTACCAATGTGGGACAGAGTCCAATAGAGAGATCTCTCTCTAGATAGATGATATGCTTGGGGATGTTAAGTCCATTGAGAGAAAGTTTGAAGTTAAAATGCAACCGAATCTTCAAAACTTCGTTGGCGCGATGTAGAATTGTTTAGTTCGGCTATTGGAAAATAGATGGCGCTAGGGCGTTACAATAATACATTGTGTGACAGTACCTACAATCATAATCCCTACTCATTATTTTACTGTAAGTTGCCAAAAGCCTGCTCAACACTTATCCACTTATGTTAATAGGATGAACCTTAGATGACATAATAGTTAGGTAACACTGAATGCACATAAACTAGAGGCATGATCGGAATGACAATAATTTACCTCGTCGATGATTTTACAACTGTTACGCAACATATCGTCAGGTGAATTCTAATTAATGAATCATTACGTTTTGATGAAATGAAGCCTTTGCGATTTGTTATTCTCTAACGTAGTAAACTCGTTGACGACCTCGACATCGAGGTGTCAAAGTTAGCTGTCACATTGTACGGAATGTGACAGCTCGACGTCAAGCTCGTCAAGTTTAATTAGTGGAGGATCATTATGACAGTTCTAGATTTAATCATGCTTCTGTTAAGCTATGTCACCTTGCGTCTTCCTCTGACGCATGCCCGTGCAACCACAGCGCATGCGCTGAAACTAGATCCGTCCTCAATGAAGACTGTCGCTTGGCGCTGTGGTTGGTGGTTGCACGGGCATGCGTCAGAGGAAGCGCAAAGTGAACGAGAAAGCGCACTGGTGTGGACATAGCTTTCAACCAGCCTGTTCAACACGGCATGGAGTGAAATGGACTATACCTGTCACTGTCTAACTAGAGACGTCAGAAAATGACAGGTAGACTATCTCGCGCGCAAGTTCACTCGCGCTAAGTAAGGTAAATGTACCAATGCTCGACGCCTCAACGCCCAGTAGATGACACCCATCTGTCACCAGTCTTACTCTGACATAAGGTTGCAAGCCATGTATTGGGTCAGTGTCGAGCATAGGGACGTTTACCGTACAGTTGCATGAATTAAATACACAAACATCACGCCTGGTCCCAAATGAAGTAGGCAGAGCACACGAAACGCTACATAGGCAAATCCATGATCGAAAAGAGGGAAAGAGGCGTGACTGATACTTGTACGTATATAGGTGTATATGTGTTGTGTTATGAGCCATAAGAATAACTAAACAAAGTTACAAATGCCGGTGTCTCAAATAGAGAACTACTTCCGCTTAATACAATCACAGCGTCTCGTTTACGGACAGCGCCACGCCCAACAGCAAAACTAACTTTGCAATCTAGTATGATAAATGTTGTATGTATATACGATTTAATAATCAAATCGAGCCCAGTAAGGTGTGCTAATACTTGCCTTAAGAGGCTTGTTTTTACACTTCCGCGTGACATTTAAGCGTCATTTGTTTTTGTAGAGTTGATAGTGGCATGACATTCCACTGCTGGTGTATACTAGCTTTAGCCCGCGACTTCGTCCGTTAAATGTTTACTTACAGGCAATTGATAATTATTTCGTACAACTTTGCGTCCCCCTTTTACCCCCTTAAGAGGAAATATGCCGGTCGAGGGAATTGAAAAATAGGTATTTGCTAAATCTATTGCTGTCGCGCCGTGACCTTCCCAGACGACGTCGAGTGCGATAAGAACAACTACAGCTCGGA
>BHDV01054784.1:217355-233719 GCA_005406045.1 Adoxophyes honmai | reverse complement strand
ATAAATAGCCCTAGTAACAGTTTTTCTCAAATATCTTCAATGTACAGACACGGACTTGTTACAGATTTATTATATGTATAGATGGCAAGTCATAGTACGAGATAGTAATAACAAAAGGCAAAGAAGTAGCATAGAAGATAAAAAATTTGGGTATTGAACTTTTTTCATCTACTTACCACTTTTACCAGTGCTGTTCCTAAACAGAAGAATTAGCGTATTTTTTTTAATTAGGTGTGTATCACACTAATGAGACAGTGTAATAGAAACGTTTATGGCATCAATTTTGCAACCATGATCTGACATTTTAGGACAAAACGCCACATCATGGTCGAGCTAATTGTCTCCGTGGCTTTTAGTATCTATTCTGTTAGGTCCCTTAATTCTATTGCCAAAGTAGTTAAAACTAGAAAAATAACAGCCGACCCAGTTATAGAGACTGGCTGTCCTAATGCAAGTTACATCATATCTCTGTTCCCACTCTCAAAGCCTTTATCAAGCCGATCCCTAGAAATACTTCAAAACAAAGAAAAGGACCGATAAGAAGATTACAGCGCCCGCACTGAGTTACGGAATAAAGACTAAAAATAAAATACAATGTTACTAAGAGTTTAGATTCCCTTCAAACGAATTGCGGTCTCGAAGGAGAAATAAATTATTAACATCATAAATGTCAAAGGCTCACTTTGTTTCGACGTGAAACAGACGTGGGTAAATAAATCTTTGATAAACTTTTCAATCGGGGTTTGATCTGCAATAAAATTATCCGTCTCATTAACTAAAAACATTCGTAGTTTTTTTTTAATAAAATATGGATAAATCGAGTTTTGGTCGACATGTTTCGGGCTAATTCGTAGCCCTTCATCTACAAGCCGCGGCGGCTGCTGCTGCCAAAGGCGCCCGCGCGCCACCGCTCTGCGCGACTGCTCATCTGAAACTGACACCGGCGCACGACTACCTCCATTAATCCGTTTTTAATACGACGAGTGAGTCTCACGGTAGTTTAATGTTCAATACTTCACAAAAACTTACTTTCGCATTTTATAATTATTCTAATCTGTGGCTCTACACAAATAGGTCAACATTCTCTAGAATGACTTGCCCTTTTCAAGTACAAAGCAAGTCTTAATCACCCAACTAATGCTGTCGCTTTAGTTATCACAATGAGCTGCAAAATTATGTTAACAGAGCTCTAAGCTCTATTTTCAACAGCATAAGGCGCTTGTTCCACTTGTGGTGGTAAGCGAGAAGCGATTAGAGCTAAAAACTAGACGCAAGTTAACGAGGAGGAAAAGCGAGTATGGTTCCAATGGTACCCCCGATGCAAAAAGAGTACTGTCAATAAGTAAATTGTGTTTCCCTGTAATGATTTTAGCCTAGTTTTTTCAAAATCGGTTAGTCTACGACTTTTTTTTACTGAAGTAAGTATTGATAAGTTGGTTAGGCAAACTTATTCCAATTTAAATGAAATTGGCTCAGCCGTCATTGGATTATATGAGTTTTATCAATGGTAGCTCTTATCGCTGCTGCAAACAAGTGAAGAGAGAAAACGAGAATAACCTGACAGTGACCATGTACTAAATAATAAATGAGTTTAATTTCCAGACCGAAAAACAGTCGCTAGCTAAACTTTTCTTAGCTAATGGTGGAACACAAGCGGAAAGCTTTCGGGTAAACTTCGAAAGCTGCCTCCGTTACAGTAATAAAACCCCAAATAAATATTCATCTTGAAAATGGAAATCAGCACGCCCTAAACTCATTACACAGTCATTTGAGAGAAACTAAAACACAATTTCAATGAATAAAGCCATTAATAAAATTGGAGCTTGGAATTGATTGTTAAAAGGAGCGTTGTCTCGAATATTATTTCAATATTTTCCATCGTAAAAACGCCGTGATAATCTTATCTAAGATTTTGGGTCTTGGGTTTGACCCTGGATTCCCAAAACGTCAGATTTTTATTTCACTGTGAAGCAAATTAAAAACTAACTCTTAAGCTCAATTCACAACAGAAGAGCAGCGCAGCGCGGCGTAGCGCAGCGACCCGCTCTGTGGAGAATGCGCGAGGATTCCTGCGACTGCTCGAGAAGCCGCTGGAATGCGTAGGAAGTCGCTGGAATTTACATAATTATTGACATATTGACATATGTATTGACAGCGGCCGTCGCGACTACTCGAGCATCCTCGGGCATTCCCGCGACGGCTCGCGCAGTCGCACGGCTTTGTTTATGGAATGCGCTGGAATTCCCGCGGATCCGCGGGCATCCGCGCGCATCGTTAGGGTTTCTCATGCGATAATAAGTCTTATTGTAATGAAAATAAAGTTGAAATTCTCATGAAACTGAAACTTCGCTCCGCTACGCCGCGCTGCGCTGCTCTTCTGGTGTGAATTGAGCCTTAGAAAGTTCGCGGAAACGCACTGGACACTTCAATGTATTGTATTACGTGAGTTTAGTATCCAAGTGCCTATCGAAATTACAGGTTTCTATTGACAGTAAACAAATCCTTGATATTTTTGTTACAATGGCAACATCATGTTATTGTCGAGATAGTAAATTTGAATGGCAATTTAATTCATATTTTGCCTGTGAAAAGATGTTACGTCGCGCGTAACCAGAATAACGAGCAAGGGGGCGTCCCCATCGTCGTGTCCTTATGGAAAATGAAATTATTTTTGACGAGCTCAAACGTTTCGCTTTTATATTGAAAACAATGTTGACGACTCAGTGACATTAGGATGCAAAAGATCAGATAGTTCAGCTTCAAGAGATTAGATTTAACATAAAAAACACAGGCATAAGAAGGACTATAAGCTTTACCTCTTAGGTACTATCTAAATATATAAAACTCAAAGGTGACCGACTTACATAGTTATCAACGCACAGCCTAAACCACTGGACGGATAGAGCTGAAATTTGGCATCCAGGTACAGATGTTATGACGTAGGCATTCAGTAAGAAAAGATTTTAACTAATTCTACCACAAGAGAATAAAATAGGGGATGAAATTTTGAATGAAACTTTGTCAATTTTAAACGGATTCTGAGACTTTGCATCCATAAAGCTACTATGACGTAGGCATCCCTTAAGAAAGTATTTTGATAAATTCCACCCCTAAGAGGATAAAATATGGGATGAAAAAGCTATTAATGATAATAATTCTTAACGCGAGCGAAGCCGCTGGCAAAGTTTCGTATAAAAGACAACACTGTACAAAGTTTCATAAATTAAAACATTATTACACTCCAACTTCTAGGTATTTGTGTGACATTTCATTTCCCTACCAAAACCACACTTTTCTGACCCTGGACCCCTGTTCCTTTGGCCTCGCAAAATAATCAATCCTCAAATGTAATCGCAGCGAATTGGGTCATTATTTGCACCTGAGTTGGTTTCCGGGCCGTGCGGAAAGACACTCATAGTGTACAAACAGCGCAAGTACTTTAAGAAAAAGCCAGATTATCGTATTAGGGCATTTTCAGAAAAAAGTGAACCATGTTTTTTTATAAAGCGAGTTTTTGGCGTATTTTTACCTTAAATCTATCGATTTAAGCAATAAAAAAAGTATGTAGGTACGCGGGACGAGTTGACTCGTGAACACGGTCGCTGTAACGCGGCCGAAACCTCGAGAAGGTAAATAAAATCGTGATTAAGTTCCGCGTACATACATGGGTAAGGTTCAAAAAAATTGTACCTAGTTAAGGGCTTTAATAAAAACAAAAGTTAATTGATTCTTTTGTGTTACGACAATTACCCATACATTTTGTATAGGTAATTTTCGTAACACACGTGACGCGATCGTGATTTTGTTTTTATTAACCCTTAATTTATGTACAATTTTTTTGAGCCTTACCCACATACAAAGATGAGTGAGAATCGCGAAAGTTTAAAACATTAAATAAAAAAAGTGTCCCACTTTTAACTGCCAGTTAGTTTTGTCAGACGTATTGTATAGACTGTCACAAAATTTGCTAATAAATATTGTATGGAAAATTAAGGACAAATTAAATTAAGGCATGATTTTTTCAAAAGGTTCGTTAAACGGACTACACACAATAGGTTGGTTTGTTTTTTTATAAAGAGAAACACCAAATACGGAATGGGAAAGGAAGGCTACTAAGAATAAAGAGGTTTTAGGCATGCTAAGGCGACAGACTAGAAAACTGTCACTATTGTATCTATTAAGTAGTGATGTATGTATGTAAATTTCTACATTTTTATGTTAGGATCTTTACGATGGATGTATCTATGGAAAGGTTTTAACATGATGATCCCTGATGTATTTTGGTTTAGGTGGAAGCATGTCACATTAATATGAAATACGGATAACCCGCGTCTTAAATCGAAGTTAGCTCGACATGTCTTGGGGTAATTTAGCCTTTATCTAGAAACATCCTTTGAGTACCTGTATTATTCTTATTTCAATACAAATACTCATGGAAACAAAAAGTAACAAGGTGTTCCGTTTCTCTCACACAAGCTTACACATTAGGACCTAACTTAACATCGCAACATCGGCCAACATATTAGCCTTGTTTGTTAGTTCGGCAACTTTCAGAGAAAACACAATAAATCCTACACATAATAGTGTTAATAAACGGTAAAGCCCGACCTAGCCCTTTCATCTGGCTTCCACTGTAAATCTAACGGAGACGAGTAACATGGGGTTGCCGAAATGGTTTTTTTTTGTACACGTTACACGCGTGATGAAAATATTGAACGCGATGGTGTTTCGCAGTTTTTTGTAGAGCACTATTGCGTCGCGTTAGGTTCTCTTTAAAAAAAAGTTAGTGGAAATGTTAAATAGACAGCGTTGTCTTGTCCTGTAGGTACCTACATTTGTTTAGAAGTTTCATTCTCAGTTAGACTGGTTGATGTCCGTAAAAGAAAAAAATATTATAATCATAATCAGTTCTAGTTTGTCTGCTATGTTTTGTCAGATTGCTTTTAATGTGTTGAGTGAGAAAGAGAAACAAGAGAAACTGTATCTGGATAGTGATTTCCCAATACCTAATTCATCACACACTGATTTTGTTTTGTGATATTAAGTATGTTCGGAAGGAATTGTGGATTTCCAATACTACCAAAGTTTCGCTTGTTTTTACGTACATCACGCCTGTACTCCCTAACGGGATGGGTAGAGCACAATAATCCTAACATAGTCAAAACCATACCTTAAACATAATAAATGAAACAATTATAATAGTATCAGGTTGCTAGCCTGTTACCTAAAACATACCTAAACCTATTTCTTTCATGTCTTCTTACGATATACATGAAAGAAAAGAAGAGGTGTTATTCTAAATCTGAAACCACACGGGTCACGTGTTTCGATTGCCAATTAATTTAATTTGCTTTAACTAGACATTGTATTACCATCACGTGCTCTGCCTACCCCTCTTGGGAGTACAGGCGTGAGTATGTATGTATATATGTATTACCATCTTAATCGCTAATTATCGGATAATTCTAATTGCTATTGCCATTTAACGTTGCAACAGTAACTCGGTACCACATGAATTTTAAGGTACCGCATTTCCAGAGAGAGTTTGTGTACTTAATGAATCCAATATTTACAAAAAAATTAATAGGTCTTGAATTGCAAAAGATAAAAATAAAATGAGAAATAAAATGATAAAATGACATTTTTTCCGTTGAAAGCAATAAATAAACAGAACCTACCAACTCGTTTGATACTTTAATACTTATCCTGTTATACTGAAAAGTAAGGTAAACAAGATTTATGTAAAGAACGTGAAGAGCTTAAAAATATTCGTAAATTACAGCTCTCTGCAGAGGTTTGAGACTTCCTGTTTTTAATCAGTTTACATACACACTAATACCTGCGCTGATCCCATACATCCACAAAGAAGCGGGATTCATTCCCGGGACACGTCCCTTTGAGCGGTGCAAATGTTGCAATCGCATACAAAAAATACAAAATCTTTTGCACCCCGAATAAAATCCTGGAAAAAAACTTTAACGAACCCCGACATGTTATATGGGATTTTTATTCAAACTAAAACATATTCGTAGTGAGATACTTTGAAAATGTTTTTTCAAACTAACCTAACCGTATCTATTCATGTGTCATATTATGCTTTCTGTTTACAGTCACCAGCATTAATAGTCTAATAAGGTTAGGAAATCACCTCGGAATTCGAGATACCCAGCTGGAAGTTTTGTAAATATTTGCATATTGAGGCCCTAAAAGTTGTCTCAAAACCTACATATTCTAGGGTGTGAGCGACTATTAAATTTCAAGGTCAAAAGTCACAAAAATCTGTTTTTTGTGCTTCTTTTGTAAATATCTCATTTCCTATGGGTTTTTGCTCTTTGTGTTCCTTATCGATATTGTAGAATACAAAATTCTCTACAAGCTTTGTATTTTTTTTTTTATACGGTTAACCGATTTCGAGATAGAGGGCGGAGAGCGCGCGGTCATAACATCACTTTAGATCGACCGGTCTCCGATCGGAAACGCGCCATTATATACTTGATAAACTATTGATAGATCAATGATTATAAATATTTGATTAATTAAATCAATGTGGCTTTGGGTTGGCTGCTGACTGTCTTCGTTTTTTGGCGTAAATTAGAAGATGTGTCCCTCTACGCTGGATTTTTGCAATTTTTTTCTATGTACCAGACCAGCTGGTTTTCGATTTTTGACGTAAAATGAGGTGACCCACTAAGTTGAATATTTTTTGTAAAGGAGGTATGTCGATTCCAACAGTAGTTTGGTTGGGCTCTAGTGCTTTCTAATCAGGGTCACCAGGTACTCCAGATCTTCAATTATCCCAGTTTTTATATTTTTCCCTTTATGTAGTCATTAATCCCTAATTCTGTACCAAATTTCAGCTTTGTGAGTTTATGGGAAGTAGGTACTAGTTCTATTTTGATGATCATGAGTGAGTGAGTGAGTGTCGAAAATGCGAAACTTTGCTTTCGTTTAACTTCGGAACTAAATGACCTGCTGACTTGAAATTTTGGATTTTAAGTATGTAATTATAGCTTATTAGATGACAAAAATTTCAGCGTTCTGGTCTTATCCAGAAGTGCTCAAATAGGTGCCTGAAAACGCGGCGAAATGGAACCAGTAAAGGATGGTACGGCAGTGCTTGCTTCGCGCTCGACTTGGTGGGGGCACGGCCGTGCCCCCGACCATCAACTTCTACAGCATTTTGAAGTTTTACAATATCTGTGTCGTTTTGGCCATCGAAGTACCCAAGGCCTTAAGTGATGCTGTAACCGCGCGCTCTCCGACCTATATCTCGAAAACGGTTCACCGTATAAAATAAATTTAGACGCAAAATTTGTAGAGAATTTTGTATTCTACAATATTGATAAGGAACACAAAGAGCAAAAACCCATAGGAAATGAGATATTTACAAAAGAAGCACAAAAAACCGATTTTTGTGACTTTTGACCTTGAAATTTAATAGTCGCTCACACCCTAGAATATGTAGGTTTTGAGACAACTTTTAGGGCCTCAATATGCAAGTATTTACAGAACTTCCAGCCGGGTATCTCGAAATTCCGAGATTCTTACCTTAATTAACCTTACTTTATTAGGCTATAATATCTGCCACGACGGAGCGTGCAAAAATATCTGATACGTCCTACTGTCCCTAGTAATAGAGTCGTATCAGATGTTTTTGCAGCCTTATTGTGTCAGATATTGGTGCTGGTGACTGTACATGTCGTTCTTTATACTATTTTATTTTGATTTATTGTTCCTTAATATGCATGATCCATATGGTTTAGAATTATGTCGTAAGAGGAAACTAAAGAACCTAGGTTTAGTTATTTTTTTGGTGGCAGGATAGCAACTTGTCACTATTATACCTCTTAAATCTAGCATTTTTCTACGAATAGCCACTAATCGTGAAATATAGTCATGGCTTTGACTGGCTCTGACATAGCTCTGCCTACCCCATTTGGGAATATAGGTGTGATGTGTGTTTGTTAATTTGCGATGATGACATGTATTAAGTACAATAAAATAACAAAAAAAAGTGGCAATTGAATTATTTATTATCTATAGAATAAATTCATTAATTAATTTCGCAAACATTTTATTCGGATGGAAACGACTCGGGGACGATTTTGCTGGAACTCTGGTAGGATCTTCTTATTTCCTACTTTAATAATAGAACTACGTAATCCTAATTAATATTCAGGTTTCACATTAGTTTCATTAACCAAGGAAAATATTAATCTCAATATTCGAGATTAATCCAACAACACTACCCACGCAAAAATTAAATATACGAGTACTAGGCTCACATGGGTTGGATGGAGCCCACTCATCCTGAGGTAGGACTTGTGCCCCGCTATCATGTGGGACGGGGTATGTGTGTTATTAATAATAATTATACTATATTAATTCTTGTTATTGCAATAAGGGGGCGAAGAGAGAGGAGGCGTAATTGAATGTAGTTTTATATTTCGGGTGTGAAAACATTTTTATTAGCTGAACTCCAATCTTCTAGTTTTATTCTTTTCTTCCTTCTATTTCTGTACGGTCATGGTTTATATCAGAATTTTTTCTCGCGCAAAATTTACGCGACTCTTACTGCGAAATTTTTAATATCCTTTGCGAGACAGGAACTCAAGATCTCAGAAGGTTGTAGTTTAATATTTTATAAGCACTTTGAACTAAATTAGATTTTTTCGTACCTGGGTAAGTTTAGAGTAGACTAGTTTAGAACGCTTCGAGAATGCATTTGCTTGTTATAAGAAATATCATCACATTTTTTACTTTCATGTTCGTTAGTTCAAATTAAATGTCGACTTTTAGAACTTAAAAAAAACTGTAACATATTATATTTTGTTCAAACTTTGAGGAAATCAAAACACGTAGGAGGTATTTTAGGGTAGGCAGAGTAAACGAAACGTATACAAATCCATGACTATCATGTTTCGTAGCCACTTCTGGCATATTTATAGGGTTTTAAATTATAAAAATGTAAAAATTAAATTGGATTAATTTTTTATTAAATCCTTAAGTTCAGTGATTTTATAGTGGCTTAGCTATATCTTATTCGCCTCTTACGACATCCACGGAAGAAATGAAGAGGTGTTATTCTAAACCAAACACCACACGGCATATCGATTGTCACACATTATTATCTTACTAATATTATAAACGTGAAAGTTTGTGAGTATGGATGGATGGATGTATGGATGGATGTATGGATGGATGGATGTATGGATGGATGGATGTTTGTTACTCCTTCACGCAAAAACTACTGAATGGATTTTAATGACACTTTACAATAATGTAGCTTATACATCAGAATAACACATAGGCTACAAATTGTAATGATATTCTGTAAATTATCCAATATACGACGATAATTCTCAAGTAAGTCGGGTAAAATTACCATTTCCGAGCTTTGGCGTCCGCTGTCAAAACCATTGAAGAGGCGCGCATGCGCGGGGCAAACGTCACGCGTCGCTGAGTGCGCGACCCGAACGCGGGCAGACGTCGTTGATTTGTTAAAAAAGCTGTTATATTTGTCAAATGCGATTCAAAAATTATTTGTGTGATAATTTTAATGCCATAATATTAGTTCTATTCTACGCCACGCAATCCGAAATACTTATTCTGCGCAGACGAAGTCGCGGGTAACAGCTCGTTAAACATAAAACAAGAACAGGGCCCTAATCGCGTATAAAACGTTTAAAAATTTCGTCGCGTTGTATCGTCCGTGGTCCCAAAAGATCAAAACGTCAAAAAAATTAAAGTAGGTACGTTCTGAAACCGTTTTTTTTCTTTATCGCGAATCAAAAAACACATTGAAAAAGACTTCGACAAGAACTTGCAGCCAATCACTCAGCATTAATTTAGAGCAAGCGAGGCGAGCGTTTGTACGTGACGCACCGGCTTATCCCGCCTACAAGCCCGGGCCGCGTCTAATCGCGGATACACGATTATTCCATTTGCATGCCCTGTTACAATTTACGTATCCTGGCCTCCGTTTAACTATTGATCGGGTTAAAAATAAATTTACGGCCTTTGTTGTCTAGTCATTTCCGTTCTAACCCCCAGCTTACAGAGAGGGGTATGAAATGTATTGAAGTTTCGTGATTCTCACTTTTATTTTATGGTTTTAATTACCTCGACGTATTGGCTGCGTTAAACTGTTTTTAAAAATACAAAATAACGTGATTACTGATTAAGTCCCGCTCTATGATAAATAGTTTGAAATCAATGTCTGTCGTGTCTGTAGGTGTCAGTATCATTGCTCTTTAATAGGTAGTCCGATTCAGACTCGATTTGCTTTATTTAAAAGCCAGTTTTGTTGCAATGGTACAGATTTAAACGAAATCAATGCAGTAGTTAGTTAGGACATTGAAACTGAAATTTTGAGGTTTACAGCTTTTTGGAGACTTAAAAGTTAGCTTGAATGCTTCATTTTTATTTATAATAGACTAATGGACTTCCAAAAAAATTACCTAATCTAGTAAGTGGGTATTTATTTATAGGCAAAACTAAGTGGACACCAGAGTTAAAGTTAACCTGTTGGACAGACGACATTTGGTTATTTTTTGGAAAACCAGGTTAGTGGCGTTAAAATGAAGAGGCCTTTATTTATCTAAACAGTAAGGATGTCCGCTTAACTGATCAAATTGACTATTAATTCAAAGTATGGTACAGTCACCCATAATAATGTGTGGTCTACCGCCCCATATGATTATTACAGCAGGGCTATCACTTATCAGTTTCTATGATATCACCGTCTGACTAGAGATATCAGAAAGTGACAGGTAGTTTATGAGATATTTCTAGTTGACATAAGAATATTGCCGTGCTAAGCCTGCTGAAGTTGATAATCGTCTGCCTGGCATAAAACAATAAAGACACGTCTATCCACTTAAAAGTTCGACGTTAACGACATATTAATTTGATACAAACTTGTTTAAGAACCGATAGAACACTACACTTATTGATAGTACCTACTTAGAAACTGGCTAACTGCAATATTCTACCCGGTGTGATTAGATAGGATAAAATTTTGCCTCAAGGCTGGCACGAGTCTAGTAACTGTTCAGTTCTCTTATCTCATTCGTCGTCGTAGAACAGCTACGCCGTAGCAAGAACCCAAACTACCAACATAAAATATTAATATGCACCACCGACCACATCAAAATATTGGAACTAAATTCAAATAACTCACATTTCACAACATAACTGACCCACGTCCCGGTATCTCTGGAGCGTCCACCTGAATTTACTTCTTATCCATTTAATTTTATCGAGAGATGCTCGATCACGTTTGTATGCATGACCGATACCGTGTACGCCGGGGATCGGCTGCTTCAAAGATATGACTACGTTGTCGGAATAAAAGGACAATACGGATAAACAACAGCTAATATTTAGATAAGGGTCCTCATTCGCAAACCCCCATATGACCAACAAAGTTAGGGCCCAGCAGATAAGGGTGGCCGTAAAACAAACGCGTGCCTTCTTTGTCCTTAAACATCAGAATGACGAGATGGATCTCGCTAGCGCCGTGCGCAGTTTCTAAAATTTTATCTAATTTAGTTTTACGAATTTAACAACGATTTTTATCATGAAATATCTTGAGAGAGTTCAAAGTGAAATAAATGGCTAATGTATTTTCCAATTTATTACTCGTTCTTTTGGGAAAACATACGAAATTTATAGCATATTAACAAAAAATGTATCAGTTATTTTATTATGCAGCAACGATTCTTCAGTAAATTAGCGATCTTCTAACATATTATTTCAGAATTGTTAAGAAAGGGTATGGCGGATTGAACAAAGAACTCAAAAGTTTACAGCGAAACAAGAAAAATATCGTTGATGCGCAAGAAAAATCAGTCAAAGTGAGAGTTGAGGAACAATTCAAATGGGAGCTCTGAAAATGAACGACGCTGAACTGAGGAAGTAATTCAAACGACAACAAAGACATTTCTTCGGATTGTTATGAGTTGTAAGTATATATACGACAGATGCTCAAAGATTGCGAACGTATTTAACTTTATACTTATCTGTCTGACACTGGAGAATGAAATGAAATTGTCCGCCAAAATTGTAGCAATATAAACAAAATGTTGCAAAAAATAATTTACATCACTTAAAAGCCTCGCTCCACAATGCATACAACATTAAAAGTAACGAAAACCTTGAACAAAAGGTGACAATTTACATATTTAAATTGACGTGCCACAAATACACAATTCTGGGCGAGCAATTATACGCAGCCTTTTAGACCTCTCGACTCTTTTATGTTCCCTCCAACAGGCGAAGACATAGTTTTAATTGGAGTCGTTTCGGAGCACGCGAAGAGTCTTTTAATTAAAATTTCAACTTTTAATATTTAAAAAAGAGCACGGTGTCTCGGGATTCACCGCTATTGCTGTAACTTCCCCCTAGAATATTTTCTTGCATTAACCTCTCAGAGTTTGCATAAAAAGGCTGATTTATTTACTTTTCCGCATTTAATCCTATTAAGAGCTTGACATAGAAATATTGCACTTTGATCTTTGCTTTTCGGAGAAACTAAACGTTATTATTTATGTTGCAAATGGATTTACTATGCCGTAACTGGCTTAATGGTCTTATTTAAACTTCAGAAATACCTCAAACATAGCCCGATTTTTTAAACTCGTATGGAAACTGACTGAACCAATTTAAAAACAAATAAAATTGAATCGTAGTATAATTTTAGTAGGCAGATTGTTTTCAGCTTTCCGAAATTCAGTTACTATTAATTTGAATACGTGCTCGTTTCTCTGTTTTGTGGGCGCAAGTTCAAACAAGTTCGTGATTTATTGACGCTGTAGAACTATCTGAGTATTTAGTGTGCGGTTTAAACGTCACTCTTATCAGGAAAACTTCGCTACTTTGCTAACTTTCGTCTCGAGGCATTAGGCGGTAGGTTGCGTGAACTGAATTCCCAACTAAGTAAATATTTTGACACGTCTCATAAATCCTGAGGTGTTTTCATTTATGACTACTCGGAATTTTACTTTAAGACCTACGGATGGTAATAAAACGGAGGTATGTAAATTAAGCTGAATAAATTTCGGGTGATGCGCAAGTTTGTGGTTATTATCTTATGTTTCATAAAATAATTCAGTTTTAGAACTATTTGAATATTTTCAGACTTGCTCTGCATTACCGGGAGACTTTGAATGCATATTCTTTAGCATATTTTAGAGATATTTGCCTGCGACATTTCAAATATATTTCGTAGAGACGCAAGCTGGTTATCTCTAATACTATTTTATTATTTCTATTGTCTTGATAGGATTCCAAGGCTTACTAGTATTTATTTAATGGAATTCGATTCATTCACTAACGACATTAGTTACTGACGTGTCTGGAATACTTAGAAAAATATCTACGAAGCCTTTTCGAATTTAAAAACACTCCACGTGAGCGAATTATCATATAAATACCTTAATGATATTACGTGCGGTATACAACGATACTAAATTTTTTTGAGTTTGATCATCTATCGATCGGTTATCGATTGATATCGATCTATCATCGATCGATATCGATCTATCAAGCAAACTATATTTTTGTTTTCCCTCGGGAACATCAATTTTTTCCGGGATAAAAAGTAGCCTATGTCACTCTCCGTGCCCTAAACTATCTCTACTTAAAAAATCACGTCAATCCATCGCTCTGTTTAACCGTGAAAGACGGACAAACAAACAAACAAACAAACACACTTTCACATTTATATATTGGTGCGGATTGACCAAAAAATTATTGTTTTTTTATATGAGAAAGTAAAACAAGCAAAGATAATTTTTGATAGGAAGCAATCACAACTGCTGTCAACATCGGCAAGTAACTAATAAATACATACATACATACATACAAACATATTCTCACGCCTGTATTCCCATAAGGGGTAGGCAGAGCACATGAATTCAAAAATGCAGTGCCACGTTTAGCAAATTCAGGGTAACCAGATGGTTAAACGTGATATGATATTGCAGTGACAGGTTGCTAGCCCATCGCCCACAATACACTAGCCCTTTCCCAGAGTCGACTCTTACGAAATAAATTGCTGTTAAAGCCTGAATTCTTTTGTAAAATAACTGCACCAATAATGACCAAGAAACCATTAAAATCTTAATCGTATTTCAAATTAATAGTCATTTATTTTACACTAGCTTTCCGCCCGTGGCTTCGCCCGCGTGGAACTCGATTATATTGCGATATAAAGCACAACAAACGACACACAGCGCCATCGATCTATCATCTATCGATCGATCATCGATCGATATCGATCTATCATCGATTGATATCGATCTAACAAGCAAACTATATTTTTGTTTACCCTCGGGAACATCAATTTTTTCCGGGATAAACTTCACTCATCACTTTCTGACTTAAAATATTAGCAAGGACTAGTAAGGATTAATCAGTTCACAGCCATTAAAAATGAAATGTTAGTTACTTACACAAGTGTTAGTTACAGTAGTAGGTATTAGTATAAACTGTCCATAGAACAGGGCCATTATCTCGAGCGGTCGATGAAATACCTCTGTTACAAATTATTTGACTTTTTAGGATTATAAAAACTACAGCTAGAAACAATATGTAGAAATATGGCTAAGTTTTTATTATTATCAGTTACCTAAATTGGGCAACAGCGGTTTAATCACGAAACCATTTTAATTAATTACATGCCCATGAGTACGATATAGAATTATGATAGTTTGCATTTTGCAAATATCACACAATAGTCAGGTCACCTCAGTTGTTCTCCAATATACAGTTTGATTACACTATGATACACATAAATAATTGTTAGGTACCTAAGTTATTTCAACATTCAATTTGATCACACTTTGACACACTGGAAGGTGGTAAAGTGAAACACACATTGCTCGCTTGATTAATTGTAAAATTATTTGGAAGTTGAGCGTCATAACTGAACCATCTGAGTTTAATTAAGACCGCTATATAAACACGTTTGGAAACGTAGCCGAAGGGAACCTTAGGGCCTTTATAACGTAGTGACAAAGTGAGTTCCCCTCTTTGAAGCAGTGAAATGAAGCTCATGAATTAAGGCGTTTTTCAAGGGAAATGTAAATGTTTTGCCGAAGGTACCAGCGCCAGGTATAATTTAATTTCATTTGGGGAAGGGGGGTTGATTATAAATTTATGTGAGGGCTGACGTGAACCGCGACCCTACTTGTTATTCGCTGAGCGAGCTATTTTATCGACTAGCTGTGATGAGCTGGGTGACATATATCCGATTAACATTTTCGGTACGAAGTCGAAAGCTCCTCGAAATTGTTTACAATTCCATACATTTTGATTTTATCCATTCCACGCTAAACAATTTTCACGCGCGAGACATGAAAGATGGCTATTTCAAGGAAAATTTTGGACTCATTCTATGCATTTGATAAAAGAGGACTCATAACTTTAATTAAATGGGCGACCATCTTTTTTCGAGGACCATTCACATTTTCCGGCTTAACACAAGTAATTTATTGTAAAACCACTTTGCCTGCCGTTGTTAAAAAAATCTATATTCCCTAACGACAAAAAGCAGTACCTATTTTAACCTAATTTATTCGTGTAGGTAAATCTCAAATGTAACAACGACCGTAAGGATTTTTGTTTCCTAAAATGCTTTACAGTTTGCAGTCAAACGACTCCTTTGAGGATTGTTTAACGAAACAAACATTGCCACTTAATGATCATTTAATTATACCCGTCGGCTTAGTAAATTTATTTCAGGAAACTTATTTATTGCTAGCCCTAATGAAATATGTTTGTGGGTAATTTATCGTAACAAAGGTAGAATAAAAGGAAGTTCGATGCCCGACTATCCATCAAAATTAAGCTTCAACTATTTGGGAATTCTATGACTGAAACGTCCTCGGTCAGTCCCGCCCACGCCAATTTATTCGTTTAAATGTGGTTTGATTCAATACAGTATGTATGTCCATTTTGATCGTTTTATTTGCTCTAAAGTTAGAATAACATCCGTCATTCAAAGAAATACCTACTTAAGTGTACTCAATCTGTGTACTTTAGAAGAGGATGTTAAAAATGTAACCTATTACTAACCTATTACTTTTGTATATGCAGAGGTATTACTTGATATAGTTTATAATATTTTAAACTTTCGTGATTCACACTCATATTTATATAGTACTAGCTTTTGCCCGCGGCTTCGCTCGCATTAAATTCGGAATGACACAGAAGAGATCTAAGAATTATTTGAATACGATATGTATATTGTATATGTCTTTCAATTTGGGAATAAGATAAAAAGATTCTAGGCATAAGCTATATAGAAAACATTGATAAACTGCGGAATGCTCCATAAATACTTTACAACCCTCATTTTA
>BHDV01054784.1:205605-216194 GCA_005406045.1 Adoxophyes honmai | reverse complement strand
TAGATTTTTCATACAACGGGATTTTCCCGCTAATTCCCGTTCCCGTAGGAATTTCGGGAATTCCTTTCTTAGTGCACCTCTACGGCACCTAAGCTATGTCCCTTCCAAATTTCAAGTGCCTACGTTTAGCCGTTTAGGCTGTGCGTCGATCTGTCAGTCAGTCAGTCAGTCAGTTTCTCCTTTTATATATTTAGATGCGCGGAAATTAATCACGCTTTGAATTAATTACCTCTCGACGTTTTGCACGCGTTACAGCGACCGTGTGGTCGCGGGTAGACTAAAGCAGAGCTGAGCATGACATTTGCTTCGCAGCGCGGGTTCTTCGAACTACCCTCACTTGATTTCTATCAGTAACGGCTCCTCGAACTACCCGCGTTTTATTAATGTTATCCACCGTCACCGTCCGTCAGGTATGAAGAACAAAATAAACTCTACATAGACATAACTTTCGTAATTTTACGAGTACGTCTTGCTTCATCACAAAGTAGGTCTAAATATGGATGAAAGATAGCCACAGATTGCCAGCTTGTCGCCTAAAGTACCTACCCTAATCTGTAGTCTCCTGTATAGTCTATCTATGGTCTATGGCATCACGATTCATGCTAAATAAGGGTCAATTCACACCAGAAGACCGGCGAAGGGAGGCGAAGCGCAGCGACCCGCTCGGTAGAGAAGGCGCGAGGTTTCCCGCGACTGCTCGAAAAGTCGCTGGAATGCGCGGGAAGTCGCTGGAATGCGCGGGAAGTCTAAGATCTCTGGGCGGGATACTGCCAGCGGCCGCTCGCGACTGCTCGAGCATCCTCGGTCATTCCTGCGACTATTCGCGCAGTCGCACGGCTTCGTTTATGGAATTCGCTGGAATTCCCGCGGATCCGCGGCCATCCGCGCGCCTCGTTGGAGTTTCTCATGCGATAATAACTCTTATTGTAATGAAAATAAAGTTAAAATTCATTGACACTGAAACTGCGCTCCGCTTCGCCGCCCTTCGCCGCTCTTCTGGTGCGAATTGAGCTTTAGATGCCGGGCACTATACAACTTCTACGGAAGAAATCGAGAAGTGTTACCCAAGCCGGATATCCAAGCGGGCAAATACAATACTTAAACTATTTCATGACCATTTTAACACCACGCATTAATAAACTAGTACAGTCAAGCCAGAGAAACACTCGAACGACGGTCCTTAACATTTTAAAATATTGACGGCGTTATTTCCATTCTGTATGGCCACCACTTTAATCCAATCGCTTGGAGAAATCTTGGCACAAGTATAAACGGGCAGCAGGTTTAATCGCGATATTGCTATGTCGATGGTCGACGCATTAGAAAAATTGCTTTAAATCAATAACACTTACCCTAGAGTTATACTTTGAAATATAGCGGGTCTTTCAAAGAGGGTCTGCGTTTGAAGCCTCACCTACTGAAAACAGTTAAGGTGTGATGTGCGTTCAAAGTTTTGCGTGACATGTCGATAGAAGTTTTTTTTAATCCTGAGTAACAAAGAAACTAGTTTCAAAACAGTGTCACATCGTATAAAATACGGATATATCACGTTTTAAATCGAGTTATGCTCGACATGTTTTGGGGTAATTCGTAGCCCTTCATCTAGGAGCCACGGCGGCTACTGCTGCCAAACGCGCACTGCGCGCCACCGCTGTTCTTGTTGCGCGACAGCGTGAATTATCCGATAGACAGACAGCGAAGTCTCAGTAATAGGGTCCCGTTTTTACCCTTTGGGTACGAAACCCTAAAAATGACAACCTAGAAATAAAGAAACTTCAATCCCCGTGAAACAATTCTATCTATTCTAAATGAAGTCGTCAACTTCACAATTTCCGAAATTAAAATAATATTTTCAACTTGAAGGGTTAAAAATGAGATATAATTTCAACAAAGAGGTGTCATTATCCCGGCCGTAAGATAGTCATCTACAAATGGCGTTTCATTTGCAGGAACAAAGCGACAAATCAAAGCGGAGCGCTTCTGCAAAGTTCTTTTAACTTTGAAATCTCTTTTAAGTCAAGTTATCTAATTCGCAAATTATAATTCTGTCTAGGCTGTGTTAACAAGCATACCTTTTGATTTCTGCGAACTAATCTTAATACTAAACTTTGAGGTTTATTAGCGCTTATCTATTACCTAATTATTAATTAGATTGTTAGGATTTAATTTAGATGTAATTTTATCTGGCTACTAGTCAAATAATTTGTGTTTGATTTAGTTAAGTCTAGTTTCTAAGAAAATGCAAAGATTATTCCCAATTCTTGTGAATGTAGCTCAGCGTTCAATTACTTCAATAAAATTGTACCTATAAACGTTGGAAGATTCAAAAACTGACTGATCTAAATTTTCAATAAAATGCAAGGGATCACGATCGCCTTAAATTTGATGTGTTCAAACCATTTTTCGTTAAAATGCAGGCCTATATTGTCTAACGCACTCGGAATTATGATCACTTTTGACAGGACAAAACCTATACGGAAAACTTACGCCTTAAGTCGCTTTTTGAACAGAGCGATGGCGCGTAGTGCGTGTTTGGCAGCAACTACCGCGGCTCCTAGAATAAGGGCTATGGAAAATGTCAAGCTAAACTCGATTTTAGAAGTATTTTCGTTGTAATATTTCTATCAGTTTTAGTCGTCTTTTAAGACATCCATAGAAGAAATGGAGCGGTGTTATTCTAAGCTCGACAGAATACGGTATGGTAGAAGTGACTACTATACGTGAAACAGTTCTGATTTTCTCTGCCTACACCATATAAGAATACAGGCGTAACGTATGTTTTCCTAATAAACAAAATCTTTCACACAATAATTACGATTGTGGTGTAATTACTCCCTCAAGTTAACCATATGCTTTCATCAGGATTATCTAAACATTATGCGGCTAGTGAGTACATAACGGATGCTAGTTAGAGTTGAGTAATTGGGGATTTGGCTCAGCGAGCTTTTCATCCAGTATCGACTGGAGCCAAACAAAGTTACGTGCATTAGCTCACTTTACACTCAGTTAGGATCCATAGTTAGTCAATTAGGGGAATAGGGGAATAAATACTTCACTTTGTGGCGATGACAAATCGCCAAAGGTCACCTGGTCTCAAACCCTCACAGGTCTCCGTAGCTACTTCATTTAAACAGTGGAAATGTAATCAGGTAGTAATTATAAAGGCAAAAGCTTGTGTGTGATATAATATCATACACATGACTGTATTTATTACTTCTTCAAGCGCAAACGGCTAGACCAATCACGATAAAAGTTGTTTTTATCAGGAACCTGACTCCCTGGATTAACACGCTAGCTACATTTTAGTTCCCGTGGTATTCAGAAGTTAGAGAATCAAACCTGTGTAGGTTTGCGAGCAACGGTTTGTAGTAGTTATCCTTTTGTTGAAAATTTGCTAAGAATCATCACAAAAGATCCTAAGTAAAAATTTGGGCCAGACCAGTAAATTAGCTAAATATCTGATTCTAACAACTATTCCACTTCGATTCAATGAACGAAATGAATGTTGGAATGCTACAGCAATAATGTCAACTGGAACCAGAATATACATTCATTGAGCATTTCACTCCAGTAACAGAACAGACGATCTACCATGGTCAACTGTCTATTGCTACTGGAATAGATGTGAATGGGGTAAAAGAGCTATGATATTACGAAGAGAAAGACGGACAGATAATGTTCAAACTTAAAACACACCTTACATTACTACGCAATATGTACTTCTTACGGAACATGAAAAAAAAAACATGAAATCAGATAATAAAGGCCTATACATATTTATGCAAATTTTGTGAAATTCAAAGCATTAAAAACCTCGTTATACCAGAGCCAGTTGACCGACAAATACGACCAGCAAAAACGTAAAACCAATCACCCGTAAAACACGAAATATCACATATGGAAAGATTAAATCAATGAAAAACGCTTCAAACTGGAGTAGCATACACTCGCGGCTCATTCATCACCCAACAGACGCAGACTTGTAATCAATATGTGACACCGTCGATAATACAAGCGTCGAGAAAAATCCAACCAAACTCAATGTGGGCAATCCAGAGAGTGGCGAGGGCTTACCATAAATAACGTTTACTGCTCGGCGGAGAGGTGTTCAAATTGCTTCCACATGATATATCCCCCACCAAGTACGTTTAGCCATATTGAATTTTTAAGCGAAGATGGTTACCAATGTGTTGCTATGCGAAATAATTTTATGAAACTCCGTCAAAGTTATTGAACAAAATTTATCACAGAACGCAATGCATGTTCTAGTCTATTTTTTAAGCAGTGCTAAGTTCGACATGTCAAATAGTACTTTTGAGGTATGCATACGCGACAGTAAAATACTCGTACTAGAGGTACAGAGGCTCATAAATCCAACCCCCGAATGGCCATTAAATTTTGATCTATTTCCAGTACTGGCCAGCTCTTTTTTAAGGAATGCGCTGGCAACACTGCCCCAGTAACGCGACCCACATTGCCATAGCCGGTTTTTGCGACGGTCGTAAAGCAACCCGACTTCAAATTGAGATAGGTCGGGCCGTCAGGTGGTTTATGAAATTTTTATGCCCCTAACCGATGGTGGGACAGTGTGTACCTACTTTATGGTGATTATAAAACGTAAGTTCTGATATGCTAGGTTTGATTTATATTCCGTTTCGATTCAAGACGAACTTTAGTGCTTCAGTTCTACTCAACTTTACCTTGCTAAACTTCAATGGGGATTCGAACTCTTATAAAGTTTAAAAGCATCTTTTTTTTCTACGATAAAGGAGAAATTAAAATTAACGTGATTCTCTGCCGCCTCTCAGAATCCAACCTTCTTGAAATGCTGCGGATGGACTTGGGAGTTAAAATGTCTACGAATTTTTGATAGCGGCACTGTACGCATAATATATGTGTACTAGGGGCAGTAAACGTATCTTAACGTTGACTCTATTTACCGATGACCTCAAAAACAGAACGATCCTTTGATACCTACACATAAAATTCCAACCTAGCATGAAAAACAGCTTTTTACCATTGTTCAACAGCAGAATTAAAAAGGAGCTGGTAGCATCCTAGACAGAGATTGACCGTAGGATTCAGCAAATCGTAAATCTGTATCTAGTCATGTACTTTATTCCGAGTACTGGTTGTAGTTACACTCCCACACAATTTATGGACTCTCCCATCTATGTTTATATTTATTGAGAGCTACCTTTTTGATCTACTCCACGTCCGAGATCTAATCGATGTCTACTTGGTTCGGACGTAGCACGTCGATGCAGCAATGTCCAGTGGAGCACTTAAGCTTAGTGGTCTATGGCACCCGCATATATTTTAGGAAACTAGTTTTAGAGCGCAGTTCGGTGCTTCTGAAGCGATTAGTGACTGCGCTCCATTGCTCACAGACACACTTTTAGACTCAAGCTTTTCAACATTGCTTCCGTTAAAAAATTTGACATGATTGTTTTAACAATTAAACTAATTAATTTTGCTGACTCACAAAGCATTGCAATGATAATCGTAAGTATACACATTGTTTAGTTCTTAAATACACACGTATAATGCAATGTTAAACTTAATTCAAACTGACCAACACTGTAGGAAGGGACAGGAATTTAGTTTGATTGTAACTTTTCTGGCTATAATTACTTTCAAATAATTAAAAGGTCTTCTTCTTCCTCTTACAGGTTTAAAAAATATAGATGTAGCATATTTACCGAGTTTACGAACTGAATGCTGTTACTCGTAACTTAATGTTACCTCTCAGAAGTTGAGTAAAGTAAAATAACCTAACTTTAGTAACAACCCGTCTATACGCTCCGCTGTAATATGCAAGTCATAAAGAAGAAAGTAATAAACCTCCGTACATCAGAACAGACTGACCTAAATAATTTATGTCCGCGTTCCTTAAAAAAATGCAATGAATAAGTAAAAAGAAGGCCACGGGCGTCGGGTCACCAACAAAGGCGGGAATAACAAGCGAGTTTCGCAACTCTTGAGACAAAAGGAAACCCTTCGACTAACGATGTACCTACAGCTAGCTCTCAAAGACAGTCAGTGTTGCTACTTTCAGATATTAATTTACCTGAAAAAGACTGGTGGCGATGGTATTGCTTTCCAAAAAAAACAATCGCAGACTTATTTGCTAGCTCCAATCTTGTTTCATTAACTATTGTGGATAGAACCAGCTAGTACCTGAATTACCTAATAATTAAAAAAACAGTTCTTTACCAGGGTACCAGCCCAAAACCTATGAAGCCTCTCTGGTTACCACCGGTATATTCTACAATAAAGAAATTGCGAAATGTCCTTTTTTTATTGTTGTTAAAACAGAATTAGACCAATTTTTCACTTCAAAATGCCTTTTCTTCTTTGAATTCTTTCTTTCAAGAAGAAGAAATTCATAGTTAGGTATAATGATACAAACGAGCATCGGTGGTGTGTTCACCGCTTAAACATGTACGCTACTTTGCTAACAAGCTGCAAACTTCGGGTCATTGACGTCACGAGGAACTGATGGTAAAACTTCACTGGCCACCGGGGCTTCCACTTGGCGGTCTTCCAAAGCTATGTTTTTACACAAACTAACGCGCGACTGTGTGTCTATTACTTATGCGATGCAACTTATGGGCTAAGTAAGGATTAACAAGATTTGAAACTAGGTATGTTAAATTACGTGAATATGTGTAAAACAGTAAAATAAATTGCATTTTTAAGTGGCTACGAAACGTGAAATAGGCATTGTTTTATCTATGTACGGGTTAACGTGCTCTGCCGACTCCGTTTGAGAATACAGGCGTGACGTTTATTGAGCCCATCTTTAAAAAACTTTGTGCAAAGTTTCTTCTAGCGCATTCTTCTCGGCAATAATGGTATTTCTGAAGCGCTGGTAGACTCAAAAAGACATGTATAAGTGCTCTTAACAATTATAAATTCTTATTTAACTTTATTTCTGCATTTTCAACTGGATCTAAAGGTAAAAGCTTATGATTACTCAACTTTGTTACATCTCATAAAACAAACTTAAATTATTGCACTCGTTCTTAACTATTCTTGTCATGAGATGAAAAGAAATGAGATGCACAACGTCGTTTAACTTGGACTTTATTAGCTGCCAATTACAATTCACAAATAGAAATAACTATTAGGTTTCTACTATCAAAGAGAGAGACTGCCACTAACTATGTTACTTGTCACCAATACTAATTTGTGATGGATTTGAGTTTGAAAAGCAAGATTGAATAGCGAGGCACCGCGGTCATTGTTTTTTTTTTTCAAAACTCTAAAAGAAGAAAAACGTTGTAGTGAAGGTATGACTTGAAATTCAAATTCTGTTACGATTACAAACATGTAGTTATTGTCTAGGACTTCATGTTGGTACCTATATATATAGAATGCGGATGTAAATATCTGTGGTGTAAATACCTATTTCCTTCCCTGGGACTTAGGCTCTATTGATACCAAATTGTAGACACCCTACATAAATACAGAATAGTTTCGCTAAATTACTTGTTGACATTTTCATTACTAGTCGCTTTTATTTTACAAGTACCTAAATGGTTTTGAAATGAACTTTTGTAATGTCAGTAACAGTTAGTAGAAAATTCATTTTCTTTATAATAAACCGTAGACTGAAAACTTAACTTTAATCAACGTCTAGACAATTTTGAAGATCTGTCTACCCAATTCAATATTACTTCGAGTTGAATGACTTTTATTTTATTTTATCGTTTTTTCTTTTTTAATTATATTTTTACGGGCCAAACGCTAGCCAGTATCGAGAGAACCGAATTAGACTACAATATTAATATTCATATTTCTTTTCAAATCGTAATTAAAAATCTTTAGGGTGAACTGAAAATGCGCCTGTTTAAAAAATATGGTAATTGTTAAAATTAAACAAGCAATCTCAGTGTGTACCGAACGGGGGTCTGGAACGGGGCTGAAAATGGGCTATTACTTCTAAATGTAAGGAGTTTAAACAATGATTACAATCAGGATTTACAATAATTTGCATTGTAAATGTTAATTGAATCGGTTTACGACTTCTATCAAAAGTCTGACCAGCGCGATTCATAAATACGGTTGGGTAGAAAACGCAATGGCTTCCATTTCCTTGTTTCAACTATTGGGAAAACAACATACAATCACAATACATAAAGAAATTAGGAGGTATGTTTATAAGATACTGCTATTAAAGTAATAAAACATATATTTATTACTATTTTTATTCATACGAGTAAAGTACCACCCCAAATTTTCGATGCAGTAATTTACCGAACTCGTCTTAGCCTAAAATCCTACTTCACCCCACTACGGCGTGAGATTTTTTACTATTTTGTTTATCTTTAAGGTTATGAAACGAAACTACTAACAAAATTAAAAAAAACGACAGAGAGGCAAACACAAATTTGCATGAAATGTAAAATATTAAATTTTATCAAGGTATGGAATGTCAGTTACGTCTCAACTCTCCCCGTGTACTATGAACTAAATGTAAGGTACTATGAACTAAATGTACTTAGGAAGGTGACGTATTTTACATCAAAGGCGTCTTTTCTTACATGATTGAAAATAATTAATTCCTGGCCATTGTAATGAAAGTACCCATCCGATGGGTAGGTAAGTACTTTAAGGTCCGTTTACGTTTGTAAGGTTTCTTATTACACTTCAATTAGTTGCTTCCGATTGTATTTTTTCAAGAAGCACTAATAAAGCCTTCCGTAGGGCTCAAAGCAGTCGATTGAAATACCAGAAAGCTCAATCATTCGCTCCAGGATGTACCTATTTCCATTTCCTACAAATCCAACCGAACTGGAGTGAACAATTTAAAAGAGTACTTAGTTTAAAACCGGAATCGAGGTACTCCAAGTATTAATTGCTTTTCGTGGCTCATTGTGATTCAGATCCGTGCGAGCGAGATGCAAATTTCACAAAACTTTCCAACTGCTCCACTTTTCTAATAGGAATGCGAAAAGTTCGACGAAAAAACAAATGCTCGTGGAATGGGAATGTGTATTTAATGCAACGGACGAAGTAGTTTAGACGCATAAATTGTGTGAACTTTATTTGGTCGCGGCTTTAGCCTTTGTCGTAGAGAGCATGTGTGTTAACAAGTTTGTCCTAGTTGCTAACCAATTCCATTTATAATTTCCAGGTGGAACTGACAATACAAGCACTGTCAATACATTCTACCAGAACTTCGACAGTATGCCATGGAAGCCTGGGTTTGTGCGCCACTGCTGGGCAAAGGCCTCCCCATGTTTTTCATTCGTTTCGATTTTTTGGAATCACCACTAATCACTCAGGAACACGTCCAGGTAAGGACTCCAGACTGTCGACGTTTGCTCTAAAATACGCGTTTTTTTGTTGTTACGGAAAACGTCAACCCGTTTCACTCAGAGCATGCTGCGTTCCATCGCTCTCTGGCATATCTTCAATTTGGTCTTCTATAACTCTGACCAAGTCAGTGCACTGTAAGTTAGGACCCTTAACAAATAAAATAAAAATAGACACAAACGTGAGGCTTCTGCTAGAATATTTTCAATAACAACTTAAACAAACGTAATTATTCTAACACACCTACGTTAAAAACCCCTCGAGATAATAATACTAAACTTATCAAATACCTCAAAACCGCATTGAAACCTGATCATCCATTCGCGAGTACCACTGGCTACAAACACAGTGACTCATAAACACGGGCGTCAGACTTGCAACTCTTGTGTCGGTTGAAAAATAAGCTTATCAACTCTGCAGAGTTCGTGTAACTAGTAAAATAACTTTACCTAGTTCTCAGAAGTTCCGACAAATCAGCCAAGCGTTGGCATCGATGCGTTACGCTCCACTGGCTCTCGTCGCTAACGAGCATTAATTGTTCTAGTTCATGTTGGAACAGCTTGAGGATCCATTTAGTCTGTTGGGAAAAAAGGTAGCAAAGATAACTTTACAGTCGCTTAAAACCAAAAGTTAAGCAACATTTTGAACTCGCTACGTGGCAAGAAGCAGAGTATTTTATTTGGTTTTAATTCTTCAAACACTGGGCTTGAATAGCGGAAAAATAGTCAATTATTCTGATTATAATTATTTTTTATTTATTGTACTTAAACAAAAGTATAGTGAAATAAAACGGATGCACGGTCTTTGTATGAAAATAAACTCTACATGTTTCTGGTCAATCCTTGACGCATCATCGAAAACAATGCCCCACGGTTGCGGATACACGTGCACAGAGCGTCGCCGCTCTTTCAGCGCGACTGACAGCGTTTCACAACGACCCATGTTTTTGTTGGCGTGTGATGGTGAAAATGGGGGTTGTATTGAACCAGTGTCCATTGCATCAAGCAAGCAAACTTGCTACCTTGCTACCATAAAGCAGATACCTATCCGAGTTTTGTGCCGCTACTAACTCATGACTAGGACCACTGTAAAGTAGTCGAAACGTCAAGGTAATTAAAACCATTACAAAAAATTTAATAACGTATCCAAGTCCCGCATAACGGTAAATATGAGTGAGAATCACTTACAAGGAAGGGTACCCAACTGTCCACCTCCGATTTGATTCATTTTGATATATGTTATAGAGTAGTCTAAAATAACGGACT